>CM062653.1:38120509-38288479 GCA_031772095.1 Zeugodacus tau | reverse complement strand
CGCATAATACTTCCTTTGATGCTTTAATTCAAGTTATTTGTGGTCTTTAAATGACCTGAAGTTCATAAGTGGTGACTAATATTTGTAATGCCAGACAAACTATAATTTTTTCGTCTGCTTGATAAGTTAATGTTGAGTGTGTCGTTAAGTAACATGCGGTCCTTCTTTCTAAATGCACTTTCAAGTCAATATTGCCAAACCCTACATAAAATCCATTTATTAGAAATCAATCGATAAATAAAAGACCTAAACTTTTGTATAAAATAATCTTAAAACAAACAAACCGAATCTGTATTTGATAAAAAAACGTTTTTTGACACATCATGTTGCTTACTTACAAAACAGAGTTTTCCTGACATACTGACTATTTATAAGGTTTAAATTTGATATTGACAGACACACACTGTTATGATACTGTCTGTTAATCAAATTAAAGCTTTCTCATAAACATATTTTTATACTCTCGTAACAAAAGTTGCTAAGAGAGTATTATAGTTTTGTTCACATAACGGTTGTTTGTAACACCCAAAACTAAACGAGTTAGATATAGGGTTATATATATCACAATGATCAGGGTGACGAGACGAGCCAAATGTTTGTCTGTCCGCCCGTCCGTCCGTCTGTCCGTGCAACGGATAACTTGAGTAAAAATTAAGATATCTTGACGAAACTTGGCACAAATATTCCTTGGCACCCTTAGGAGGTTGCTTTCGAAAATGGGCAAAATCCGACCATTGCCACGCCCACAAAATGGCGAAAACCAAAAACCTATAAAGTGTCATAAATAAGCCATAAATAAAGCTTTAAAAGTAAAATTTGGAATAAAGGATCACACTAGGAAGGGGCATATTTGGATGTAATTTTTTTGGGGAAGTGGGCGTGGCCCCGCCCCCAAATAGATTATTTATAGTAGTTATAGTGAAAATAGTTGAAATCGGATAATAACCACGCCCACCTCCCATACAAAGTTTAGGTTGAAAATTACTAAAAGTGGGTTAACTCACTAACGAAAAACGTCAGAAACACTAAATTTCACAGAAATAATAGCAGAAGGAAGCTGCACTTTTTATACAAAATGGAAAATGGGCGTGTCGTCGCCCACTTATGGGTCAAAAACCATATCTCAGGATCTACTCGATAGATTTCAATGAAATTCGGTATATCATATTTTCTTGACACGTTTGGAAAATGGACGAAATCGGTTCACAACTTCCCATATAACTCATTTTCGAATTCCATCTTATTCCTTCACTTTATAATATATACATAAGGAACCAATGAAGATAGCAAACTAAAACTGTACACAAATACTGTATATCGTTGGCTTAATATAGAAAAGGCGTATCTACATTTTTTTCGAAATCGCGTTTTTAATGTATCCTGGTAGACCACTGTCAAATACTCCTCCCCTTAAATTTAAATTAGTGGGCTATGATCGTAAATAACGGAATTATAGTCATATAAAAAAAGCCCTAACTCATTCGAAGTTAAAATAACAACATAAAGCCCTATCTCAAATAACTTCAAAGAAATTAAAAATAATAACAAAATTATACCACAATTGAATTTGTTACCTGTTTTGAATAAAAATTGCAATAGAAATGTTTTTTGCATCTTAAGTTTTTAAGGTTTTATTCAGTTTTTTCCTTCTCCTGAAAAGTAACGAAAAGTTTAGATACGCCTTTTCTATATTAAGCCATCGATATGATCTGTGGCATCACTTGTGAAAAATTTGTCGAAATCGGACTATAACTTTTCAATCCCCGGATATCGAATATGAAGAACACAGTGCCCCATGTTAACTTTTCACCGAAAATTTCGGTAAATCTCTCAGGTATCTTAATTTAATTCAGAGCAAATATTTTTCTTCTAATAGTGTGTTTCTGTACCAGAAAAGGTTAAAATCGGGTCATAACTTCCCTTTTATGTATATGAATATACCTAATTATAGGATTTTCAAAAATACGATGAGCTTAATAGCTTATAAGTCGGTTAATATGTGTCAAATTGTGTGTATTCTTAATAAAAATATAGCAATAAATTGCGAGAGTATAAAATGTTCGGTTGCACCCGAACTTAGCCTTTCCTTACTTGTTTTTGTCTCGTTTTGTCGTGCGTAAATAAACAGGGACTTTTTAAACCTACTCTAGACCTCCATAAACATTTCAAGACCAAGATAAGATAAATCCGTTCAGCCGTTCTCGAGTTTTAGCGAGACTAACGAACAGGAATTGATTTTTATATTTATTGATAACGGAATACTAGGCTTAGTGAGAACCACTGAGTGGTGTGATTTAAGTTACAGTAGAATCCCGATTATCCGGATCAAATAAAATCAGGGAAATTCCGGATAATCGATTTCAAAGCAAATCAAATAATATTTTAATTTTGTAAAATTTTTATTATGTAATGGGTCGATGACGCATGTAGTTCGTTTAGATCATACGATATATAAAACACTTTATATAACGATAATGGAATAAACAATACGTATGTAATTTAAAATTTTGATTGAAAATAACTTGAGATTGATCTCTGACATCCTGAATTCGATATTTTCATTGATCCGTTTCGTCCTGCCTTTATACCACTTAAAAGCAACATCTACAGCTTCATCCCCAGTTTCAGCCTCTTCATCATCTACTCTCTCCTTACTGTTCAAATCGTCAATGGTTGGTTCATCAGTTAATATTTGGAGTCCTGTGTCATCATCGCACCCTTCATCACTGTTTTTTTTCAATCACTTTTATTTTAATATTTCTCAGTCCCGAAACAAAGTAATGTTATGGACTTCAGAAAGACGTTCTCTCTTAGATATCAATCTAAATATCGGCATGTATATATAATGGAAAATAATTGTTTTGTTGGTAATTTACCTTAACTTAAGCAGATGTTAATTTTTAGAGATACAGTTTCGAAAATATTGATTTGAAATTTGTACGACTTGTAGCGCTTACTATGGATGGTGATGGCTCTATTTTGAGTTTCTAAAATTATGGACCGACATGATCTTCAGTTTCAATTTGAAAGAGTCTGTTTAGGATTTTCCGTCCACAAATTAAAGCATTTAAGGAACCTATCCTATGCCGACCAGGATTTTTGAGCATGCAAGAATTGAATGCGTGTTACATAAATGAAAGAAAAAGCTAAAAAATCACTTTTTCCAAAAGTTTTGAGAAAAACTCTGTCAAATAATTTGTCGTACTTATTAATTAAATAAAATAAATAACTTGTATTAAAATGAACTTAACTTCTCAAACCAACCGCCTTCGTGTGTCTTCGTGCATGCTGCATTCGCTTTATTTTTACAACACTCCACTCATTTCACTTGATGCTAACGGTGAAATTTGATGCCAACGTTTTGTATTGCTTCCCACAATGTTCTCCAACATTGTTGTTTTCTATCTTCTGAATAATATTTTGGCTCCCCCAACAGCAAAAAGCATTGAAGCGCTTTTTGTCCCCAAATATTATGTTATGCCATATGTGTATATGATGTGCGCTATATGAGTATGTTTATACACAATGAATAGGTCACATTGCACACATACTTATGCTTAGTTGTTGAAATTTAATAACACAATGTGAACTCTTGTAGATATAAGTAAGTATACTCAAACATCATATATATATATGAGCAGATAAAATGTGCTGATATATACATTAGTGCAATATATTGCATGCTTTCCCATCGCAGTAGACGTTGCTTTGTGCCATTGTTTTTGGCACACGAACTAGCCTGCAGGCCCGAAGGTGGCGCAATTGCTCTAAATGCATATGCAGATGGCCTGGCAGACGTTCCATCTCATATTTCGGTTGCCAAAGTTAAGTGGACTAAAAAACGAAAAAGTAAAAGTAAAAAATAAATACATAACTGTATTTTAAAGATCTGTTAATGTGTTTTGATAATGTGAATTGCTAAAGAAACCGGAAGTGAATTAAAAGCTCATATGCAAATGGGTTAGAGCACAAATTAAAGTATTTTTGGCAAGCGCATCTGGCCTTAAGGTGGTCAATATCTCTACCTCGATTCTTTTATATATCTTAAGTGTGGATTTGACAAAAAAATGTCGTGTTGGTCGAAGTTGACTTCCATATATCCTGTTATGTCATATCAAACATCTCGAAAACTGGAACTACACTTGGACAGAACTTTGTCGATATACAGTATCCGACAAAATTATGGATACCCCACCACATTTTTTACTATTATTTGAATAATTCTTCTAAAAGGTCAACAACGAAAAATTGCACATACTATTGGTAGATACTATAAGCTACCAAATAAGAATGGTATGATATTTACCGTTAGCTTTTGTTACGCTTGCATAATGAAAACTTTTTGAAGATCACTTATGATTTACACACGGCAGTAGTATGTATGTATGTATGTGATTGGCGTTGCAACCGTTTAGCCGGTTATAGCCGAATCGACGATAGTGGCGATCTCTCTCTCTCCTTCGCAGTTCGGCGCCAGTTGGAGATCCCAAGTGTAACCAGGTCGCTCTCCACCTGGTCCCTCCAACGGAGTGGAGGCCTTCCCCTTCCTCGGCTTCCTCCGGCGGGTACTGCATCGAACACTTTCAGGGCTGGAGTGTTTTCGTCCATTCGGACAACATGACCTAGCCAGCGTAGCCGCTGTCTTTTTATTATTTTATTATTTTTATTCGCTGAACTATGTCAATGTCGTCGTATAACTCGTACAGCTCATCGTTCCATCGTCTGCGGTATTCGCCGTTGCCAATGTTCTTAGGACCATAAATCTTGCGCAAAATTTTCCTCTCGAAAAATCCTAGTGTCGTCTCATCTGATGTTGACATCGTCCAAGCTTCTGCACCGTAGAGCAGGACGGGAATGATAAGCGACTTGTAGAGCTTGATTTTGGTTCGTCGAGAGAGGACTTTACTGTTCAATTGCCTACTCAGTCCAAAGTAGCACCTGTTGGCAAGAGTTATTCTGCGCTGGATTTCGAGGCTAGTATGTATACCGTGGAAATATTTGCGCGTAATGTTTCAGTGTATGAATCATTTGTATAGATATCGGTAAATAAACTTGAGAAAGATGAATTTTCATTAATTTAATCTCAATAAAGTGTTTTGGTCAATACGTATACGATTTTTGAGTTAAACGCCAAATTAGCAGTAATAATCTTTGACTTGTTAAAATTGATTGGTCAGGATCATTTAATTGGACAATGGTAAGAGAAAATCACAGAAAAATACTCCAGGAGCAAGACCACAATTTAAAAAGTGATAAAAATAAGTCGGAAAATAGTGGACTAGAGAGCGCGCCAAGATCAGACCGCCCAAAGGGTAACCACAGCTCGCGAAGAGACCAAAATAATCATAGAAATGAAGAAAGACCCCACTGTTTCAGCGCAATTTATTCAGAAAACTTTCCGATCAATGTTTCTGAGCGAACAAGTCAGCGGATAATCCGAGAAGATTGTTATTCCTGCCCTTATAAGATTAAAAAGCCTTTCATCCATACTTTTGTCGTTGTTATTATTTGTCTTTTTCAGATGGCCTTGTGTTTTGCAACAAATAGTTAAAATGTACAACATTTAAATTTTTTTTTAAATATAATATACCCATAAGCAAAATAGAACAAGTAAGGAAGGGCTAAGTTCGAGTGTAACCGAACATTTTATACTCTCGCAATTTATTTATTTAACTTAATTAATATTATATAATACACAATTTGACCCACATATTCGTCATATATATGGTATAAAGTCCATTGAAAGTTGGAAACCCTAATATTAGGTTAGAAGCACCGAGGTCCTCATGTTCGATATATGGGGCCTTGAAAACCTATGGTCCGATTTCGGCGATTTTTAGAAATGGGCTGCCACACTATAAATACAGTATTTGTGCAAAGTTTTGCACCGATATCTTCACTAGTGCTTACTTTATATATTGTAAAGTAAACGATTCAGATCATCTTCTAAGTTCTGGTATATAGGAAGTAGGCGTGGTTGTGAAGCGATTTGGCCAATTTTCACAACATATTATTGGGAGGTAAGGAAACTATTACAAACCAAGTTTCATTGAAATCGGTCGAGTAGTTCCTGAGATATGGTTTTTGACCCATAAGTGGGCGACGCCACGCCCATTTTCCATTTTGTAAAAAAATCTGAGTGCAGCTTTGATCTGCCATTCCTTATGTGAAATTTAGTGTTTCTGGCGTTTTTCGTTAGTGAGTTAACCCACTTTTAGTAATTTTCAACCTAACCTTTGTATGGGAGGTGGGCGTGGTTATTATCCGATTTCTTTCATTTTTGGACTGTATTAAGAAGTGGCTAAAAAAAACGACTGCAGGAAGTTTGGTTTATATAGCTTCATTGGTTTGCGAGATATATATAAATAACCGATTTGGGGGCGGGACCACGCCCACTTCCCCAAAACAATTACAGCCAGATATGCCCCTTCCTGGTGCGATCCTTTATTCCAAATTTTACTATTATAACTTTATTTATGGCTTAGTTATGACACTTTATGTGTTTTTGGTTTTCGCCATTTTGTGGGCGTGGCAGTGAACCGATTTTGCCCATTTTCGAAAGCAACCCTCTCACGGTCCTAAGGAACATGTGTTCCAAGTTTCATTAAGATATCTCAATTTTTACTCAAGTTACAGCTTGCACGGACGGACGGACGGACAGACGGACAGACGGACGGACAGACATCCGGATTTCAACTCCACTCGTCATCCTGATCATTTATATATATATAACCCCATATCTAACTCTTTTATTTCTTGGTGACACAAACAACCGTTATGTGAACAAAACTATGATACTCTGTGCAACAGGTTGCGAGAGTATAAAAACAATCAAAGCGATAAATTTCACTGCTAAAACGATATACTCATTTTGCTGTTTACATTCAAGGGGTATACATACTTTTGTCGGACACTGTATGTATATGAAGTAATTCCCCTCAATAAGTCTGCTAGTACTGATTCTTGACATAACTCATGCGTTGCTGTTATTCTAAAACCAATTCCTCAGATTTTGGAAGCATAATTCTCCCCCGCTTACAACACTCAGCTACCGCCAATGGGTCAACTGTGAGTTCAACAACAACAGTTCGAAGGCCCTATTGACCATTGAGGAAGATACAGCAAAGGGATCATGAAAAACTAAGCTCTTCACAACAACAATAGCATAAATTGAATATTGTTTGCAGAAGTTTTACCGTATTTCAACAGAAAATGCTTTGCAAATGAGCAGCCGAAATGGTCTATTGTTATATCAATATAGATGAAAGAATGCTCGTATAATATTAACTTTTTCGTAAAGTTTTATTTTCCCGTAACAGGAAACTCATATCATCGAGCACGCATATCATCAGCAATTGATTGTATTATGTAAATATCAGCAGCAGCAACAACAACAAAAACAACATAATTATTATTGTTTGATAACAAACTTTTTACTTTAACGCAATTTTGTTTATGCCGTTGTGTTTGTACCATTACTCCTGCCATAATGGCTGATGAGTTTGTCCTGTAGCTGAAAATATTTGAAGTAAATGTGCAATGTCTCTCGGCGGTTGTGCTTTTTGTTGTTAGTGTTGTTGATTTAATTCAATTTCCTTTAATTTCAGTGAGTTATTTATATGTGTACTAAAAACTTTTCAGTTTGTCAACATTATGAAGTGGCAGCCCCGCAAACGCACATACATACTCTCGCACACCCGGCATACCCTGTAGGACACCGTTGGTTAACTTATAAATTAGTTCCATCTAGTATAGCCTCATTATTTTGTTTAGCTACCAGTGAAGCTGTGATTTTGGATAGCTAACAAGTAAGGTCCGTAAGGTTTTATTTGTAAGAGAGAAAGAGAGAAAAACGAGAAAGTAAGAGAAAGACCTGGTTTTTCTTGGTATTTCCAAATGGTACCAAAAAGGAAAAGGAAAAATTAATGGCGAGCTGTTGTTACCTTGGCTATAGTCGCTTAAGTTTTGTCTACGCCAGTAAATAAGAAGAAGAACGCTCATTGATACCAACATTTCTAGAAATTATTTCTCGTTTATAAGAATGAGGATGAGATTTAATATGTCTGCGTATACGAAAAACAATATTCTGTACTGCTCTTGATAGTGTCTTAATGCAGTAGTCTGCTTTAGAAGCCGAAAAAAGCGTTTTTTTAGCAATTTTTTTTGAAAGGGAAGGAAATGATTGAGGGAAACGGAATTTTAAGACGATAGTGTACTATATTTAAGGCTTAAAAAACAATATTTATTATTAAAAAATATTGAAATTTTTTCAACGTATTTTTCTGGAGCGCCTGGAGTCTGCACTTGTAAATCGGTGCCGGTGATGGAGGTGGTGCGATGCATCTGAAACAGTCGAACCAAATTTTTATTAATTTTTATAAGTTTCTTTTCTTTATGAACTAAAAAAATACCGAAGAAGTTATAAAATTCCACATTTTTTCGAAGTTTGAAAAAAAAATTCACTTTTTTAAGAAAAAAAAATTGACTTTAAGTTGCAAAACAAGTATGTATGTATGTGATTGGCGTTGCAACCGTTTAGCCGGTTATAGCCGAATCGACGATAGTGCGCCATCTCTCTCTCTCCTTCGCAGTTCGGCGCCAGTTGGAGATCCCAAGTGTAACCAGGTCGCTCTCCACCTGGTCCCTCCAACGGAGTGGAGGCCTTCCCCTTCCTCGGCTTCCTCCGGCGGGTACTGCATCGAACACTTTCAGGGCTGGAGTGTTTTCGTCCATTCGGACAACATGACCTAGCCAGCGTAGCCGCTGTCTTTTTATTCGCTGAACTATGTCAATGTCGTCGTATAACTCGTACAGCTCATCGTTCCATCGTCTGCGGTATTCGCCGTTGCCAATGTTCTTAGGACCATAAATCTTGCGCAAAATTTTCCTCTCGAAAACTCCTAGTGTCGTCTCATCTGATGTTGACATCGTCCAAGCTTCTGCACCGTAGATCAGGACGGGGATGATAAGCGACTTGTAGAGCTTGATTTTGGTTCGTCGAGAGAGGACTTTACTGTTCAATTGCCTACTCAGTCCAAAGTAGCACCTGTTGGCAAGAGTTATTCTGCGCTGGATTTCGAGGCTGACATTGTTCGTGTTGTTGATGCTGGTTCCCAGGTAAACGAAATTATCTACGACCTCGAAGTTATGACTGTCAACAGTGACGTGGGAGCCAAGACGCGAATGCGCCGACTGTTTGCTTGATGACAGGAGATATTTCGTCTTGTCCTCATTCACCTCCAGACCCATTCGCTTCGCCTCCTTATCCATGCGGGAAAAAGCAGAACAAACGGCGCGGTTGTTGCTTCCGATGATATCAATATCATCGGCGTACGCCAGGAGCTGTACACTCTTGTAAAAGATGGTACCCTCTCTGTTTAGCTCTGCAGCTCTTATAATTTTTTCCAGCATCAGGTTAAAGAAGTCGCACGATAGTGAGTCACCTTGTCTGAAACCTCGTTTGGTATCGAACGGCTCGGAGAGGTCCTTCCCAATCATGACGGAGCTTTTGGTGTTGCTCAACGTCAACTTACACAGCCGTATTAGTTTTGCGGGGATACCAAATTCAGACATCGCGGCATAAAGGCAGCTCCTTTTCGTGCTGTCGAAAGCTGCTTTAAAATCGACAAAAAGGTGGTGTGTGTCGATCCTCTTTTCACGGGTCTTCTCCAAGATTTGGCGCATGGTGAATATCTGGTCAGTTGTTGATTTTCCAGGTCTAAAGCCACACTGATAAGGTCCAATCAGTTTGTTGACGGTGGGCTTTAGTCTTTCACACAGTACGCTCGATAGAACCTTGTATGCGATATTTAGGAGGCTGATCCCACGGTAATTGGCGCAGATTGTGGGATCTCCCTTTTTATGGATTGGGCAGAGTACACTGAGATTCCAATCGTCAGGCATGCTTTCCTCCGACCATATTTTGCAAAGAAGCTGATGCATGCACCTTATCAGTTCCTCGCCGCCGTATTTGAATAGTTCTGCCGGTAATCTATCGGCCCCCGCTGCTTTGTTGTTCTTCAAGCGGGTAATTGCTATTCGAATTTCTTCATGGTCGGGTAATGGAACATCTGTTCCATCGTCATCGATTGGGGGATCGGGTTCGCCTTCTCCTGGTGTTGTACTCTCACTGCCATTCAGCAGGTCGGAGAAGTGTTCCCTCCATAATCCCAGTATGCCCTGGACATCGGTTACCAGATTACCACCTTGGTCTCTACATGAGGATGCTCCGGTCTTGAAACCTTCGTTAAGTCGCTTCATTTTTTCATAAAATTTTCGAGCATTCCCTCTGTCTGCCAGCTTCTCAAGCTCTTCGTACTCACGCATTTCGGCCTCTTTCTTTTTTTGTCTGCAGATGCGTCTCGCTTCCCTCTTCAGCTCTCGGTATCTATCCCATCCCGCACGTGTTGTGGTCGTTTGCAACGTTGCGAGGTAGGCAGTCTGCTTTCTCTCCGCTGCGAGACGGCACTCCTCATCGTACCAGCTTGTTTTTTGTCGTTGCCGAAAACCAATTGTTTCGTAGTTTAAATAATACTTTTGTCCAACTTGTTTAGTTCAAATAGTAGATAATTTAATACTGAAGATAGATCACTTTGGTTTTTTTCAATCGGACATATATTCTTTTTGCTATCGCCGGCACCGTTTTCTAACACTTGTGAAAATGAAAATTCGAGAAAACGCGCTTTAAAGTTCTGCTCGACGCTCGGCCACTAAAACTGCTCTAGCTTCGAAAATATGTCGAATTGGCCTCTGGAATTTTAAAGACATATTCTTGGATAGTTTTGGAAGAGATTTAAAACAAAACAAAAAATCGATTTTTTGAAGCCTGTAAAGTAGACTACTGCCTTAAGTTAAATTTATCTCCTGATATAAGAAGAGACCTCTATTACGCTTTTTATTCGTACGTTCAGGATTGAATGTAGAAGGAACTGTGAAAAAAGGGTTTTACTTGATTATAACTTTCCTTTAGGGTTCTGAGTACCAGCTGCATGCGGGTGAATTTTGTTTTACATCTCTAAAGTGTTACATGTACAGGGGCATTTGCGAACTTTGACAGTGAAAAAGGAAAAAGTTTTTGCCATGAATTTGCATTAACAAAAATTTGCATAAAAGCAAGTACAAACGCACATATTCACAAAAAAAACAGTAGAAGACAGAGCTTGCATTCGCACTTTGCGCAGCACAGAGTTGCAACAGAACGCAAGGTGAAGCAAAAACAAAAACATTAGGTGCATTACCCATTTTGGGCGAGCGAAAAGCAAGAAGGAGTAGACCAACTTGCGGAAACAGGTGTCAAAGTGCGGAAGCCGACACTACACACACGCACAGAGTCACGGCTACACATGCGCACATGGCACCCAAACGAGGTGTAACGGTTATTCTAAATAAAGAGAGCACAATGCAACCGCATTAGCAGTTAAGTTAAAACAACATAACAACAACAAAACACATCGCAACCGCTCGTAATAACACGCAGCAAATGGCAAACATGACGAAAAACGCAAAAGTTTGCTTTTCGCCGTAAATGAGGCAATAAAAGCATAAAATCACAAAAGCCGAAATTGCTGCCAAAAACAGCAAAAACAACAAAATGTCGAAACTCTCTCCCTTAGCGCCGCTGCTCAGCACTCAGCACTCAGCATTGACGGCACCTCCCAATGGTCGTTCATACCGTTGTACAGTAGCGGGTATAACGGCAGTTAGTGCACGAAACTTTGCCAGGTTTATGCTAATTCGGCAGTGTTTTTACTATATTTTATTTTTATTATTTAGTTGTGGAGTAATTGCATTTCCGGGCAGTCGCTTGCCGCTCAGCGAATCCACTTCGTTCGCCGTGTTGACATGTCGCGTGTCACGCATTCATGTATGTACGAGTGCGTGTGCGCGTGTGTGGGAGCATGTGTGCTCGACAACTTTTATGCAAATGTGTACAAACAATTTTGTTTTATTGTTGATATCATTTGTTGTTGGTGTTGTTGTTTATCCAGCAAACGCAGGAAAAAGGCAATCTCATCACTCAACTCTAAAACAACAGCTCTCGACACTCACGCATAAATTAAGCGACACAACACGCAATTACCGTTGCTTACATACATCCATAGATACATTTAAGCATATAGAAAGAGTTAATGCGACCCAATGGGGAAATTATTTGCAGTAATTATATACACTATATATGAACACTATATAGTGAAAAAGGTGAAACTTAAGAGGGTGCTTCATACAAATGAGTTTCCGACTTTTGAGGGACTATTCATTTTGATCTCACTGTGTGCCTCTTTTCCTATCAAAGTTAGTCTTTCTTTATGCCGATTTTTGTTGGGTGAACACAAAAGTAGTTTAATGAAGACAGGACACATGGCTTAGATGTACACTTGACAATGCAATGTGGCAAAGGGCTCTAGCGTCCACCTACCTATAATGCTTCGCACAGAACATTTTTCTAGTTAGAAGAGTTCCCAATATCGTTCGTTCCATGGACACCAAAGGATTGAAAGGTTTACTTAAAAGTCAAAATATTTCTTATGCTTACCACTAAAGATTGGAGTATTTAGATATTGTGTTTAGTCGCACGCTTTTTTTGAAAATCTCTCAGAACGGTCTCGGATTTATACTCAATTATGGACTGCAATCCCGCCAACATAAATATTTTTGGATAATATGTGCCGTTTCAGCAACGAATAGATGTTATGAAACTATCCTGATTTGACGTTCTCATTGTTCTGGCAGATATACAAAAATTTGATTTCCTTAGTATTAGTTTTAAGTGTGTTTGATTACCGGAATATACCAAGGCATTAGTCAAGTGGTTCTTCATCTTCTTTTTTATACTCTCGCAACAAATGTTGCTAAAGAGAGTATTATAGTTTTGTTCACATAACGGTTGTTTGTAACACCCAAAACTAAACGAGTTAGATATAGGGTTATATATACCACAGTGATCAGGGTGAAGAGTGGAGTTCAAAACCGAAAACACATAAAGTGCCATAACTAACTCATAAATAAAGCTATGGAAATAAAATTTGGTATGAAGGATCGCACTATGAAGGGGCATATTTGGATGTAATTTGTTTGGGGAAGTGGGCGTGGCCCCGCCCCCTTCTAAGTTTTTTGTACATATCTCGCAAACTAATAGAGCTATACAAACCAAACTTTCTGCAGTCGTTTTTTTTAGCCACTTCCTAATACAGTCCAAACTAACTAGTGGGTTAACTCACTAACGAAAAACGTCAGAAACACTAATTTTCACATAGGAAATGGCAGATGAAAGCTGCACTCAGATTTTTTTACAAAATGGAAAATTGGCGCGGCGTCGCCCACTTATGGGTCAAAAACCATATCTCAGGAACTACTCGACCGATTTCAATGAAACTTGGTTTGTAATAGTTTCCTTACATCCCAATGATATGTTGTGAAAATAGGCTAAATCGCTTCACAACCACGCCTACTTCCTATATACCAGAACTTTGAAGACAATCTGAATCGTTTACTTTACAATATATAAAGTAAGTACTAGTGAAGATATCGAAGCAGAATTTTGCACAAATACTATGTTTATAGTGTGGCAGCTCCATTCTAAAAATCGCCGAAATCGGACCATAGGTTTTTAAGGCCCATATATCGAACACGAGGACCTCGGTGCTTCTAACCTAATATTATGGTTTCCAACTTTCAATGGACTTTATACAATATATATGACGAATATGTGGGTCAAATTGTGTATTATATAATATAAATAAAGTTAAATAAATAAATTGCGAGAGTATAAAATGTTCGGTTCCACCCGAACTTAGCCCTTCCTTACTTGTTTAACATATTCTTGTTTAATAGCCAATTCAAGCTTGCTGCTCTTAACTTCATGTTAGATATAGATATATGTTTTTGTAAAAAATGTTTTTATTTCTACTGCATATGAAGGCCATCAAATAAGTTTTATAGATAAACAACCCCAAATGATGAGTAAAAGTAACCAAAGTAATACTATGAACTAGAAAACTCGAACGACTCGCTAATTCGTATTCGCATTTGAACTGCATAATTTTTCATTAACATTTTACTATTTAAATAGGCCCACGCGCACTTGTGGGCACTTGTGGGTGGTACAGCCGTACATATCTATATTTTCTCATAACACAAATGTGCTGTTGTTATGCCGATTTGCATCAACAGGCATAACATACTCATATTTATTTTAATTTAATAATATTTGTTTTCACATTTGTGCTTTTGCAGTTTAATTCAGCGTGACACACGTCCCTCCCCACTCATCAATTGTCGCATGGTTAGCGGGAAGCACACACGCGAATCATCACGAGCTCCCGATCATCGTTCAGAGGCACGACTGCGAATCGATCCGAAGGTGTTGGTGTTCGTGGAGACGACTTACTCAGGACTCGGGCGAGATATTGCCGAACTATTGGTCTATAACCGAATTAAGTGAGTACTGGTCCACTCTTTAGAGATAAAACTTATTAATTAAGTAAATAGACTAATATAGAAAAAATTTCATCTCAAAAATATTTTAAATAATTTCAAAATTAACTATTACCTCATCGCTGTTGTTGGGAGCAGAGATCGTTGCTTCAATTTAGACAAATATTTACCAGTTAGCTTGAAAAATTCATATTCTTATAAAGAAAATCCCATTATTTTAGATTCGGTCTTAGTATTCAAAATAATTGACTCGAAGACGATCCCGCTAATATTATAGTGATCCTTTGGAACTATTATGATGTCATGGTTGGTCTTTTGTTTTAAAATGGAACAAAACGATTTCCATTCAACTTTCTCTTGAGGTCTGAGAACGCTGTGGTACAGATCTGTAGAAGTCGATGAATGCTGCAGCAATTCTGTTCTGATTGTATTTGCAATACAACTTTTCAAACTTTACAATGGAAATGTCAGAACTGACATTTTGCAGCAGCTCAATACTAAAAAATATAGTATCTATTCCCCGACGTATAATCTTTTCACCGTGCTATCGCTTTTCCATTTTACCACCATAAATGTAAGAAACTTCCACCAATATAACGTCGAATACGTCAGTAAACAATCCAAACGACATACTCTTCATCTCTTCTCCTCTCTCTGCCACATAGAAATCTATCTCTAACTCATCTCACATAATTTATTATTCCATCATTATGATACTGCCACAAATTTGTCACAATTTAGTTGAACTGTGGCAAGTTGCATGTGCTCATTATTAGAAGAGAAATCAATTGAACCGGAATGCTAATGTGGTGCTGCTCCGTAGAGTATGCTACCAATTACCGTAGATATGTACACACAATAAGAGCGCCTCATCGCCCCCATCGGCACTGCATCGCATATGAGAGTAATCTGGGCTTGATCCTTCTGACATAAATTAAGGCGAGGCAAAACGAAAGAATAACAATTTCAAAATCATTGACCCACATTTGCATACCCAAGCAGTCATTACAGTTTCTGCTATGCAGCGCTATGCATTGTTGCTGCTCCTCACACACGAGCAGTCCACACACGAATCTCCTTATGTATGTGTGTGTATGTGTATGGGTATTGATTGATCCATGAGTGCAGAGTCGCATAGCAATATGCTCCAACTTGCTGCTGTTGTTGTTGTGGTTGTTGTTGCTACCAACAGTCAGTCGGTTATTTAGAGCAAATGCCTGATTGTTGTTGTTGTTATTATTATTATCATTATTGTTGTGTACGCTGTGCTAGTGCGTCGAATATTATTGCCACCGCAACAGTCAGCGAATTAATTTCGCAACCAGAAATGGGTTCGATCGTACAACTCGACACTCGACGTTGAACACGCGAACGCACGGTCGTGCGGATGTCACTTGATACTACGCTTGCCAATGCATGCAGTTAGACACTCAAGCATACACTTGCCGATGTAATATAATACTATAGCTGTAGTTGCAAATGTATTCGTGTGTGTGTATGTGTCTTTTGGTTGTAATTGCGCCGTTGACCTCAGAGACGTTGTTAGAATCTATAAATTCGATTTTACCCGGAGGCGTTGAGGAAACTCACTTGGGGTTGCTAATTACAATGTTGTTGCTTTTGTTTTGTCATCATAAATCGGCTTAAATGTTTATAGCACACATTGATTGTTGATATACTTGCAACAAAATAATTAATTAGTCATAAGTTTAAAATGTCTCACTGAAAATATGCAAATACTGGTTTTACATTAACCCAGCCGGAGTAACATTAAGTTGAGTGTAAAGAAAGTCCATGTCAAGTTTTTGGTGTGATATTCAAAATATATTGTGCCGTTCCCTAAGTAATTTCGTTTGATAAAAAAAATGTTGACAAAAGCCTATTGCTTTTTTTCGCAAACAACTTTACATTTTACGGTTATATATTTGAAGAGATTTTTTGGTTTGTTTGAAAAGTTTTGCTTTGGTGCCTTATCGAATACGAAAGAAAACAGCATTTTCGGCATGCTTTACTCTCAAAAGGGTAAAAATGCAATTCAAGCCAACGAAAATTATGTGATGTGTACGGATGTTGACCGAACGGCCAAGACCGTTCTTGAGGATGCACCACCTCCTGAAAGAAATCTTGAAGCTGGTGTGGGTAAAATAAAGACGTTGGTCGATGCAAATTGTCGAATAACAACTCGAGAGATATCTAACTGGAATTAATTTCTTGACATATGTGTTCCTAATGTTCTTACATAACGAAATTTGCTTCGTCGTATTAACGACTGTGATTTACAAGCCACAAAAGTAGGTGTTTACAAGAATGTAAAGCCACAGATCATGGTCTAAACGCGATGAACTAGCTCAAGCCACTTCCAAGGCCGATAGTCACCAAAAAAGGTTATGTGTTGTCTGTTTGGTGGGACTCGATAGGATCGTTTAATTTCCACGTTTAATTCTGATTTGTATTGAATTTGATCAATAGAAAACCCATCAGTTTCTCTAGTGGGTTGCACCTTCGGACTATCACTTGTTCTGGTCTTTGTAAAATTTTTGAATGGGTGAACTTTACCCTCAAATCAGGATGTCGAAAACCATTTGGACACTTTTTGCCGGCAAGGACTCGATTTCTTGCTCGAAAGACGGAAAAATGAAGAATATTTAATTTTATAAAATTTTTTACACAATAAAAAATCGTGTTTAAATTGCACTAAAAAACGAAATTACGAAGTGAACGACCCAATAGTAAACTATATAACTTTGAGGTCAATATGACCCAGAGTCATTTTCGTGGTTTTAAAAAACCCAAATTTGGTGGTATCAAGTATAATTTATTCTATTAATGTTCTCAAAAATAATATGTCGATTGTTCGGTTCGATCAGAAAAATTATGTTTCATTTTGTATGATAGGCGTTGAACCGTTTAGCCGGTTAGCTCTTTCCTTCGCAGTTCGGCGCCAGTTGGAGATTCCAAGTGTAACCAGGTCGCTCTCCACCTGGTCCCTCCAACGGAGTGGATGCCTTTCCCTTCCTCGGCTTCCACCAGCGGGTACTGCATCGAATACTTTCAGAGCTGGAGCACTTTCATCCATTCGAACAACATGACCTAGCCAGCGTAGCCGCTGTTTTTTTATTCGTTGGACTATGTCTATGAATAACACATACAGCTCATCGTTCCATCGTCTGCGGTATTCGCCGTTGCCAATTCTTAAGGGACCATAAATCTTCCGCAAAACCTTTCTCTCGAAAACTCCTAGTGCCGTCTCATCGGATGTTGACATCGTTCAAGCTTCTTCACTATAAAGCAGGACGGGAATGATAAGCGACTTGTAGAGTTTGATTTTAGTTCGTCGAGAGAGGAATTTACTTTTCAATTGCCTACTTAGTCCATAGTAACACCTGTTGGCAAGAGTGATTCTGCGTTGGATTTCCAGGCTGACATTGTTATTGCTGTTAATGCTGGTTCCCAGGTATACGAAATTATCTACTACTTCGAAGTTATGACTGTCAACAGTGACGTGGGAGCCAAGACGCGAATGCGCCGATTGTTTGCTTGATGACAAGAGATATTTCGTCTTGTCCTCATTCACCTCCAGACCCATTCGTTTCGCCTCCTTATCCATGCGGGAAAAAGCAGAACAAACGGCGCGGTTGTTGCTTCCGATGATATCAATATCATCGTAGAGTAGCAAAAAATGAAAGGAATTCAAATTTATCTAGTAGGCAGGGAATGTTCCATCCATTATATTATTTTCTTCTCTTGCTTGTGAGAACCTTTGACCTATATCAGCATATAGTTTTGAGAGTGATGTCGAGTTTGCAGTGCTTGGCTGAATATAATTCCGGTTCATTCCGGTTACACAAACTTAGCTGTCATGGGATTGGATTGAGTTATCACATCAAAGTCACCATGTCCAGATATGTAGACGTACGCTTCTAATATGTTAAGGAAACGAATATAACCCTTATGAAGAGGTTTAAAGGCTGTCAACATTTTTTCATTATATTTTAGTCACTGTTCTAGCTTCAACTCAAGAATCTCCAAATCATAGTCACGCTTGCCTGACTACAATCAGCACTGACGAAGCATATCAGAGCCTGTTTTTCACTTTTTTCTGTTTGATTTCCTTATCCACAGCAGCTGAGCGAGCTTTAGTGGCTCTGAGTTTCAATGACACGAGTACTGAAAATCCAAGTGACGATAGTGATGATAGTGCAATGTGATGCTGAACGACACTTCCACACATATTTACACATTCGTGCATACATATGGCTATATATTTAAGATTTCACACCCATACACAACACAAATGCTTACATACATATTTCATGGCATACTCATTGCTAAGTAAAGTAGAGTAAAGTAAGTCCTTCAGCCACTTGGCGCTGTCAGTGTTGATGCTGACGACAGTAGCACTTCAAGCTGTCAGTTGCACGCCACTAAGCACATATACACACACAGGCGTTGCCTTAAAGTTTCCACTCATGTGCCGTTATTAACGAACATGAGTCCTGCCTAGCTGTGGGAGTGACTCGAGACATGCGTACCTGCCGGCTCTTCAAGTGGGCGATAACATTCGAATTGAAGCTGTTGTCAACTTTTCCAGCAAAACATTGCGTAAATGTTTATATTCGAAACATACACAAGCACCAGTGAGCACAAGGGGGAGTGTGCGTCCGTACCCAAAAATTGTAGTGCTTTGTATATCCGGTTCCTCCTTCGATAAGCAGTGCTTTCAGAAGTTTCAAACGGCTATGGTTCATGGCCTGCTGTATCGATTGTGAGTGGAATGCGATAAGCTTGCTGCAACTGTCAAGCAAATGGGGATTTTTACCAGCTGACTCACGCATATTGGGTGTGCGAGGCAACTTAAATGGGATCTTGTACGCATACAGACGCAAGAGCACGCACTTAGCACTCTATAGTAGCGCCATGCATCAAATTATATACAGAAGAATATATATAATTTGGTTTGTATATTTGCGTCGATATTTTGCCGCAATCATTTTCATTGTCCTGGCTCACAAATTGCCCAATAACTAACAGTCATTAAGGTTTATATTGTTTTCAAATGGCGACTTCTCGTTGGTCCCCAAACAGCAAACAATGCTTTCGCTTTTCGATTTAATTTCACATTTATTCCATTACTATTTGTTGAATATTGTTTGCGGAAATGATGCGTTGTTAATGTTGTGTAGATAAAAATTTATTTGTGCCATAAGTGGATTACTTTTGCCCAGAAAATCATTAGATTTTGTTTAATCAGCGCACAAATAATATTCACATTACCAATATCAAGTGTTTTTCGGGAAATTTCCACCGTAGTTTATTACAATAACTTTACTACTTTGTTAATATCTCATGAACTTATCTTTTTTAATGTGTTTCGAGAGCAATATTAAGGCATTATGAATTTAAAAATACAACTACTTTAAGATAGCGCTAGTTTTCTGCGGTTTCCATTAGCATTTGTCGGGCGGTACATATTAAGGCAGCATTCCATTATACTACATACTCCCATATTCCTTCGAACTTTTCTATAAACGCTCATGTTCAGGCGCGTTTCGATATCTCAGAACCGATATTTTATTCTCTTGTTTGTCCTTCTTGACTCTTTAAATATTCCTCTCTCATATGTGTTAAAGGAAAACATTACAACAGTTAGGTAGCGCTCTGAATCTCACATTGTTACAACCACATTGCAAAGTTGTAGATTGTTGACTTAACGATTTCAATGAGTTTTCTGAATTATTTGGGGATTCATTTTTTTGTAACTTTACACACAGTTTCTCATATTGTTAATAGTTCTACATGATTTACAATATTTATTCCTTCACTCCAAATCGTTGAACAATCTTTTAGTAGCTTTTAATCTATACTCTATACTAATTTTATTAAGAGGAAAGGTTTGTCTTTTTGTTTGTTTGTTTCGAATAGGCTCTGAAACTACTGAACCGATTTGAAAAATTCTTTCACCGCTGGAAAGCTATACTATCCCTGAGTGACATAGGCTATATTTAGTTAAAAAATAAATAGGGTTCCTTACCAAAACTCCGATAATGTAAAAAAAATACCAAAAAACTTTCTTTAATCGCGAATGCTGCGAAAACGATTGAAAATATAACAAAGTGATGTACTACAATTTTGTAGAACTTATCATTATCTACAAAAAACATCGCGACATAATATCTCTAACTATTATAGTTCTGTCACAATAAGCGATTTTCTATAAAAAAATTAATTAAAATATCACTACTTGAAAAGGCTCTTTATTTGTACCTTAGTATTAATCCTTATCGAAATAAATGATTTATAAGATCGCTTCAAAACCTTTATATAACTTTTTGAATTATTAGATTCTGACATTCCATTCAAAAGATATCACGGGTTAAAAATTTTGAAAAGCCGCTCGGCGGCTAACTATGCGTTGTAGAGTTGTAGGCGTCACTCGGGCACGGAGGTACGGGAGGGGGGTTAAGATCATTCGCGCGGTCGGCTCCCTACTGAATGGTCCTGTGCGGATTTAAAAAAAATTGTAGCTTGATAATAATATAATATAAAAATGAATTGCTGTTCGTTTGTGCCGCAAAAAAAACGAGAACGGCCAAACCGATCTGAAAATAGTTGAAATCGGATAATAACCACGCCCACCTCCCATACAAATGTTAGGTTGAAAATTACTAAAAGTGGGTTAACTCACTAACGAAAAACGACAGAAACACTAAATTTCACATAAGCAATGACAGATGGAAGCTGTACTCAGATTTTTTTACAAAATGAAAAATGGGCGTGGCATCGCTCACTTATGGGTCAAAAACCATACCTCAGGAACTACTCGACCGAATTTTAATGAAACTTGGTTTGTAATAGTTTCCCTACATTCCAATGATATGTTGTGAAAATAGGCCAAATCGCTTCACAACCACGCCTACTTCCTATATACCAGATATTTGAAGACGATCTGAATCGTTTACATTACAATATATAAAGTAAGCACTAGTGAAGATATCGGTGCAGAATTTTGCACAAATACTATGTTAATAGTGTGGCAGCCCCATTCTAAAAATCGCCGAAATCGGACCATAGGTTTTTAAGGCCACGTATATCGAACACGAGGACCTCGGTGCTTCTAACCTAATATTATGGTTTCCAACCTTCAATGGACTTTATACAATATATAAGACGAATATGTGGGTCAAATTGTGTATTATATAATATAAATGAAGTTAATTAAATAAATTGCGAGAGTATAAAATGTTCGGTTACACCCGAACTTAGCCCTTCCTTACTTGTTTTATTTATTTTTATTATGTTGGTATACATGCCCCTGAAGCGCGATACAATTTGTATGTAACAACCGCAAAGGCTGGAAAAGCTCCCTCTTTTTTTTTTTATAAATCCTTGGCCAAGACCATACCCTTCCATACGCTCTATGTGACTTTTACCTCTTTGCAAATATAAAGAGAATCTTAAAGTGTTTTTAGATAGATGAAAGAGCCGAAGGCTATCTGAAAATTCGAGTTTAAGAAGTGGCATAAGTGTATAATATCGAAAATTTCCGTTATTTTTTTAACACATTCATAAGACTATAATTGAGAAACCAGTTATTGACCTATGCATTGACGGTTACTCGACAAACGATCAGCTGTTATATATTTTTGTTTTTGCTGTCCATAAGCAGTTGATAAGATTGATAAGCTGATTGCTATTTTAACAATATCCACAACCATTATTACATTGTTTTATTTCTTGAAGCAATATCTACCGTAAAGTTGCATTATAGCTATTTTATCAATAAATACAGCCAAATTTACAGCGTGGATAAGAACCCGCAGAGTTGCATTGTATATTCAATACGACTTCTATTCGATTTAAAATTTGGGTAAATCGAGCTAAATTAGCGCTTTAATTGAGGAAAGGACGTTTAATTGATCAATTAACTCCTGTGCGAAAAAGCTATTACAATGCAACAACTAATGTATTGTAATTAAACTAAAGAAACAAAGTATAAGATTTGAACAACATAAGAAATGGGCTTGTGATTTATTTCGGTATTAAATATGTTTTTGTTCTATTTCATTAATTTCAGTTTATTTTATTTAATATTAATGTATTTATCTCTCAGTCAAATACTTTCCATCAATCCACTGACAAGATTGAAAAACTAACAGCTTGCTCACTTTTACATTCATGCATGTAAGCTTTTAGTGATTTGGCTTTAATTGAATTCATGCGAGTATATTCATTTACTTATGCAATTTACGAATTTCTACTCTCAACTTCGGCGCATTAGTTCTCATACAGTGTTGAAGTTTTCGAAGTGGAATAATGGCTGACGTAACCAAGTAAAGCACGAGACACAAGCATATGAAAAGCAAACGGGATTCTAAATATATTCTACAACTAGCAGACCCAGCCACACGTTTTGTGGCTAAATTAGTAAATCTTTCAATGCAGAGAAAAAATTCTTACGCATAAAGACGAAAACGTTATAGCGGATAAATTTTAAAATTATTGATAGACATTATTGTAGATCTGTGTTAAGCGTAAATCACCATAATTTGTAAAACTTTGATTTTTTTAATCGTATATTGGAGAAAGTAACAAATGACCAAATTTCATAGTTGGCTTTATCTTGGCTTTGGTGACGATATTGATTATCTTCTTCACAGCCAGTCTTGATCTTTTGCAAAGTTTGATGTTGATTTATTTTACGCAGCATGATGACAACTCACACTACTTTTAATTGCAAGTGAGTTGGGATAGTTCAGCAATTTAAAATAGTCTGTGGGATAATTGAATACGTCATCCTGGTTTGTAGCTGTGTCAACTCTCCTTTAACGAAATTCTAAATTGTCGCATTATGATCAAAGTGATCCTTGTTTTTTTACGACCAATATATGTCATTCAATCAGCCATTTATGTTTATTATATTATGGTTTCCTGTCAGGAAAAACACGATGAATAAGCTCCTATTTCGAGGCCATGAAGTGACAGAAACCCGTTAAAAATGTTATTAATCCATCGAGGTGTCAACTGCGTCGCTACCATTTTCAACTATTTCTACAATCGCAGTATGATATTGTTGGAAAAATACTCGTATGTTATTTGTTAATTGGCGATTCTTTATGTGTCGCCACAAATTAAATGATTTTAGGCATGTGATTAGTTTGTCAGCAATACTTGATCCAGAAATAGTCTGGCGACTTTCGTTGTCGCGTAAATCTTTTAAAGTCCTGTGCGGTACCTTCAGCGACTTGAATATCTGGAAAATCTTCTTTATAGCTCTTTTTTTGGCGATTTTGCAGACTGGTGTTTCGTTGATTTGCAATTTAGGAGTAATTTCAAGACCGAATTGCCGTTTGTCTGCCTACTAACAGGTGCCATGTACTATGTATGCTGATTTTCGTTATTCTATTGGACTTTATTTCAAAATGTGTGTAATAAAATTACATCAATAAATTGCGAGAGTATAAAATGTTCGGTTGTCTTTCCCTACTTGTTACAAATTGTTTTGGGCTATCGACACAGCCTTATACAATTGAACAATGATAAAAATATTTTAACAAAGCAACAATGACAACTTTCAAAATATTATTATTTTTTGTTTTGTTTTTTTTTTTTTATAATTTTGTTGTCAATTCAAATAAAATCATCTTCTTGTTATCTTCCTCACAATTTTTCGATATATACTTACTTTCTAATCCTTCCCTGGCCTTCCATAAATATTTCAAAACTAAAATTAGCCAGATTGGTTTGGCCCTTCTTGACTTTTTCGAGACTAACGACACTAATTGTTTGTATGGGTGATTAGAAAATTGTGGATTTAAGACTTTTTCAAGCAATTTTTCTAATTTTTCTCTCCGTAAGAACCATCCCGGTACCTCTAAAAACATTCTAAACAAAGAATTTGCGAAATCGGTTCAGCGGTTCTCGAGTTATGCGCTTAGCAACACATTTTGCGATTCATTTTTATATTATAGATATAAATATACTGTTGAGTATGTATATATACATATACATATTTGAATTGACACAGAAAATACTAAAATAGCCTTTCAATTGAGACAAAATGCATCAGTTCGTAACTAGTCACATTCTGCGCTGCATTTACCTCTTCGCTATATGGTTATATGTATGCATAGAGTGCCCGTAATCCCATTGAAATAAAGTAATTAAAGTAAAGAAGCAAATTCGTGGCACTCTCCTTGTCTCGTCCATGCACTGGAGATGTATGAAGAGTGATAAGCATGCAAGCACGGCTGCAAGGCTGCCATGAAGTTCGCAAAGGCAGCGTGAGTGCTTGCAGTTCTTGCTGGCCTGGCAACACTTTGCATAGCCGATGCAATCGACCTAATAACTTGATTAACTCGATAAAGTCAAACATAATACAAATAGACAAAATGCTGGAATAACTCCTTGTCAAATTGCGCCTGAGCGCGTGCTTGTCTAAGCGTGAGCTCGAGCTCGAGCGTCTGCACAGCGACTTCGGGCCACTTGCATGCGCACACATATATACATATGAGCTCGTACTTGCAATACCCTAATGTGTCCACTCGGTTATCTATGTCATCGTCGTCGATACTTTTCCACTAACTCAACTAATTCGCTAAGTAACTGCGTTGTTGTTGTTATAGTTGTAGTAGTTGGTCGGTCATATGGGTAATTGGCGTGCAACTGCTGCGTGGCATGTGTGCATGGCTCCGCTTAACTGCTCGTTCAATCATTTGCAATATACCGGTGGATAGCGGTGCATAACTACCAACCAACCGGCGAATATGCGCACACACTCACACACATGCATACATGCAACGAAATTTCCCCAATTTAAACTCCTGTATATTTTGCATATAATTTTATGCGAGTGCATGTGTGTGTGCGCCAGTCAGTAGTTGCAAAATGTGGCTGCCATGTAACAATTTAGTGGTAAAGTAGGTTGAAATCTGCGCATATACCGTATGAATATGCATGTGTGTGTACATTGAAAGTTCCAACAACAATTTAGAGTTAACCGAGTTAAGCAATCCCTGTTGCAAGTAATTTCCATGGCAAATTAGATTGATTACGACTCTCATTGGAACATTGATGCACTGCCTGACGTTCTACTGCACAGTTATTCCAAAAATAACAATATGGAAGTCTAGTTAATATACTGGAGTTGTAACTATGGTCTGGTTAAGTTTTTTTTATTCATCATAGTAAACTAATATAAACGTACAGTTATTTATACTGATTAATAAAAATAATTTTGTGTCCAATTAAGGTTGGAAGCTAGACTAATATTCAATTAAGTTTCGAAACTGGAGGAAGTAAAGTTCGTTTTATTAATGATATTTATTTGTTCGTTTCGCCATTCCCTGAGTTTTATCACTAGTTTTATCCTCCTTACTAGAATATCACACGCCTACATATGCTGGAAAGTACTATTGAAATGAGGGAAATGTGAATTTTGAATATTTTGGAAAGAGTTTCCACTCTTTTAAAAATTAAAATGAACCACTAAATTATTTATTCTCATCATAAAAGCTTTAGTTTCTGAGCATGGAGTAACATGGTTTAAAAAAATGGACCCGGTAAAATAAGGTTGCCATCCATCTCTGACTGTTGAAACGAATTTTATTGCAGAAATTTTGAAAGCTCAAACAAACAAAAAATTTAAATAATTTATATTTCTTATTGCCACCTAGATTAGGTTAGGTCAGGTCAAAGGGGTAGATCTCCTCAACTGCAGAGAGTCTCACTTAGACAGCTTCGGCTGTCCTTGGTGGCACCCAAACCCTCATAATTCGCCAAACGCTTGGACTCGGTAACAAAGTTCTTAAGTCGGCTAATATCGATTACAGTGGCTTCGCTGGGTACCGAGATGTTTTTTATCTTAATCTGGTGATTGCTGAGCATCTTCTTCTTCCAACCAGCATTGACAATTTGTGTCTGGCTTGATCTCACCCAACGTGTACTTATTGGACAATGACCAGTAAGCACACCAACGATTGCGGCGAGAAGAGCCTTCCTAAGGGACTGCGGCTGGAAGGACATATTCGTGGTTGGGTTGCATAGAATGCCAAGAATTCAAACCGCCTCAATATCGTTTAGATTTGCCTTAGCATACTTCTTCTTCTTCTTGACTGGCGTAGACACCGCTTACGCGGTTATAGCCGAGTCCAAAACAGCGCGCCACGTATCCCTCCTTCGGGCAGTTTGGCGCCAATTGGTTATACCAAGCGAAGCCAGGTCCCTCTCCACCTGGTCCTTCCATCGGAGTGGAGGTCTCCATCTTCCTCGGCTTCCACCAGCGGGTACTGCATCTAATACATTCAGAGCTGGAGCACTTTCAGCCATTTGAACATGACCTAGCCAGCGTAGCCGCTGTCTTTTTATTCGCTGGACTATATCTATGTCGTCGAATAACACATACAGCTCATCGTTCCATCGTCTGCGGTATTCGCCGTTGCCAATGTTTAAGGGACCATAAATCTTCCGCAAAACCTTTCTCTCGAAAACTCCTAGTGCCGTCTCATCGGATGTTGACATCGTCCACGCTTCTGCACCGTAAAGTAGGACGGGAATGATGAGAGACTTGTAGAGTTTGGTTTTTGTTCGTCGAGAGATTGCCTACTTAGTCCATAGTAGCACCTGTTGGCAAGAGTGATTCTGCGTTGGATTTCCAGTCTGACATTGTTATTGCTGTTAATGCTGGTTCCCAGATAGACGAAATTATCTACAACTTCAAAGTTATGACTGTCAACAGTGACACCGGGTGCCGGACCCAAAGTACGGCAGAGGTTTTAAATAGGCCTCGAACCCCACCAAGGTGGTTAGTGTGTCCATTCCACATGCCAATTGGTACCGAATAATGCATTGCATTTTTCGGGGCGCTGATCATCGCATTGATTTGATCCGCTGTGCTTTTGAGCACCGTGAGGTAAGGCCGTCGTCGGCAGGTACTCACGTTAATATTGGCTTTAGATGTCAACAGTGACGTGGGAGCCAAGACGCAACGCCTTAGCATACGCTATCAATAAATCATGATTCTGAAGATTTGAACCCCACAAAATTGATCTTATCTAGATAATTATGACTATTTTAAAATTTATACTATATATTTACGAAAATAAATTAACAAATTATTATGCCTACAGCTTCTAAATACCAATTCGAAATATGAGATTGAAAAAATTTTCAAAATTTGTTATACTGATATATTTTTATACTTATCTATACTTGAGATTACTAGTTTTCAATACACAGATGACGCTCTATTAATGTCAGAAATACAAAATCAATAAACAGTCTGTCTTATTGTGTTTATTAAGCAAACGTTGCCTACATTTTGGCGCATTAATATAAATATTTGTCTATAAAAAGGAAAACAAAGTCCTGAATACTTAATTGCAAAAGAGATCCCAAAATTTCATCCGGCATATACTTCATAATTCATCGCAAAACTATTTTAGATCTTTTCGACACACTGTATCCATTATTGCCACAATGCAATAAAACACATTCACCTCACGATCCCTGCCATTACTCAGGAGCGCGACCACTGGATTAGAACGCTTAACGCTGAAGACTCCAGTGAAGAAGCACATGTTTCAAGCATACCAAATATAGCTGCTGTTAACGGTGTATAGTAGAAGCAGAGTAGAGGCAGCGGCGCTTATAAATGTGTATGTACTTATAGTTCTCGAGTTAAACCAGATGAATAGTGGAGTGCGCTGCTGAAATTCGTGTGAAATCATAAATCAGGACTTGCCATTGTCAAACACACTTTCGCCACCAAAGCGACTCCAAGAGGGAAGAGGGATGGTCGTTGGTGCAAATTTAGCACTACTTGGTTCGCAGTCAAGCGAGATAATGTCATGTCACGTTGTTAATAATCATGTGACAAGCTGAAATACCACTACAGCATCATACAAAGCGGCACACACACCTCTACATATATA
The DNA here is from genome assembly GCA_031772095.1 of Zeugodacus tau. Lineage (NCBI taxonomy): Eukaryota > Metazoa > Arthropoda > Insecta > Diptera > Tephritidae > Zeugodacus > Zeugodacus tau. The sequence goes on along the minus strand of CM062653.1, from coordinate 38,260,118 downwards.
TATATATATATTCATATAGACATATATACATATATATATACATACATATATATATGAATTAAGTATATATAATGTTTAAATGTATGTATGTGTGTGTTGGAATAAGTGAAATAAATTGTTGTGTGACACTTTTGTGTGCTGCCATAAAAGCAGTCAAAATCAGTTGCACAAATCAGTTTTCCACTCACACGCTCACAGTGAAGTCTTAATGGACATGATTGAACAAAGCACATACAAACACATATTTCTGTATATGGAAGTTTTGCTAAGCATTAACTCGAGCGCAAACTGAAGTGATTATGCAACTCACCGAAGCTCTTGTATCTTCTCCTGAAGGCACTTGTGTCTTCTACTCATCGATTATGAAGTCAAAGCTTCTGAAGAATTCATTTTGCAATCTATGAAAACGGTACATTATAAGAGATAGACTCAATGCTATATAAACGATGTGGGGCAAGCTCTATTAATTTGAGGCGCATCAAAGGATGTGCAGATTGTAGGCAACCATGCGCAACTGCCACACGTGTGCGTGCAACATGAGTACTGGCAAGTGTCTTTGTATGAGTATATCCATAGTTGGACTCATGCTTGTGCGCCTCTTATCACTCTGTGTCAGTCAATCACTGCTTGCCACAGCATAGATTAGGTAAATTTAATATACAATAAGTTCAATTTGGAATTTAATGGAGAACGAGGGCTTCGCATAAAAACTCATTTACTAGCGTATATGTGTGCGTGTGCGTGAGTGCGTGTAACAGGTGCCTGTAATAGGTGCGTCAAATAAAATGCAATATAACGTCAATCTGAATGCTGCCTAGAATCATTTCTTCCTGCTTATACATACAGACACACAAACGCACATGCGCATATGCTTGTAAATGCCAGCTTATCTGTTGTACTCACTCACATTATGCAAAGATATAATCATCCAGTTGACGAGCGTAATAACGTATGCAGCATACTCTGTGTGCGAGCAGCATCAGGCACACAAGCGTAATAAGCCGGCAGGAGACTTTGCAGCATGCTCAACGTTGTTATCATCGCACGGGCGAAATAGATTACATGAGCTCACCTTCCTTCCTTCCTTCGAAAAGGAATTACATTTTTAAATTACATTTATGCTGAAATGAGTGTCATAAGAGTTAGTTACTCTACTCTTTCAAATAAAATGGAAAATAATATTTTCTCAATTTATCTTAATAAATGTCAGCAGGTAACATAGTTTATGCCAAAATTGTTAATTTCAATTCAGAAAATACAAGAGAATTTGACAAATTTCTAAGTTGGGGTTAAGCAAATTTAATGGTTCTATTGCTGAATGCTAATATTTGTTTTACTAATTAAACAGTAGTAGTCGCTGTCAGTCACCTCAGCAGACATTATCAATACCTCGTGAATATATAATATACAGTAAAACCTGTATAAGCTGGACACCTGCGGTTCAGCACTTTTGGTACAAGTTACGCGAGTTATAAAGAAATGATTTTTTTCACATTTCATTGACTTTATTTAAAAAAACTGGGTAAAAAACGTACATTAAATTCAATAAATATTAAACATAAACAAGTAAGGAAAGGCTAAGTTCGGGTGTAACCGAACATTTTATACTCTCGCAATTTATTTATTTAACTTTATTTATATTAATAATACACAATTTGACCCACATATTAATCATATATATTGTATAAAGTCCATTGAAAGTTGGAAACCATAATATTAGGTTAGAAGCACCGAGGTCCTCATGTTCGATACATGGGGCCTTGAAAACCTAGGGTCCGATTTCGGCGATTTTTAGAATGGGGCTGCCACACTATTAACATAGTATTTGTGCAAAGTTCTGCATCGATATCTTCACTAGTGCTTCCTTTATATATTGCAAAGTAAACGATTCAGATCATCTTCTAAGTTCTGGTATATAGGAAGTAGGCGTGGTTGTGAAGCGATTTGGCCAATTTTCACAACATATTATTGGGAGGTAAGGAAACTATTACAAACCAAGTTTCATTGAAATCGGTCGATTAGTTCCTTCGCCCATAAGTGGGCGATGCCACGCCCATTTTCCATTTTGTAAAAAAATCTGAGTGCAGCTTCCATCTGCCATTCCTTATGTGAAATTTAGTGTTTCTGGCGTTTTTCGTTAGTGAGTTAACCCACTTTTAGTAATTTTCAACCTAACCTTTGTATGGGAGGTGGGCGTGGTTATTATCCGATTTCTTTCATTTTTGCCGATTTCTTTTCATCCGAGCCGTTCAATACCAAACGAGGTTTCAGACAAGGTGACTCACTATCGTGCGACTTCTTTAACCTGATGCTGGAAAAAATTATAAGAGCTGCAGAGCTAAACAGAGAGGGTACCATCTTCTACAAGAGTGTACAGCTCCTGGCGTACGCCGATGATATTGATATCATCGGAAGCAAAAACCGCGCCGTTTGTTCTGCTTTTTCCCGCATGGATAAGGAGGCGAAGCGAATGGGTCTGGAGGTGAATGAGGACAAGACGAAATATCTCCTGTCATCAAGCAAACAGTCGGCGCATTCGCGTCTTGGCTCCCACGTCACTGTTGACAGTCATAACTTCGAGGTCGTATATAATTTCGTATACCTGGGAACCAGCATCAACAACACGAACAATGTCAGCCTCGAAATCCAGCGCAGAATCACTCTTGCCAACAGGTGCTACTTTGGACTGAGTAGACAATTGAACAGTAAAGTCCTCTCTCGACGAACCAAAATCAAGCTCTACAAGTCGCTTATCATTCCCGTCCTGATCTACGGTGCAGAAGCTTGGACGATGTCAACATCAGATGAGACGACACTAGGAGTTTTCGAGAGGAAAATTTTGCGCAAGATTTATGGTCCTAAGAACATTGGCAACGGCGAATACCGCAGACGATGGAACGATGAGCTGTACGAGTTATACGACGACATTGACATAGTTCAGCGAATAAAAAGACAGCGGCTACGCTGGCTAGGTCATGTTGTCCGAATGGACGAAAACACTTCAGCCCTGAAAGTGTTCGATGCAGTACCCGCCGGAGGAAGCCGAGGAAGGGGAAGGCCTCCACTCCGTTGGAGGGACCAGGTGGAGAGCGACCTGGTTACACTTGGGATCTCCAACTGGCGCCGAACTGCGAAGGAGAGAGAGAGATGGCGCACTATCGTAAATTCGGCTATAACCGGCTAAACGGTTGCAACGCCAATCACATACATACATTAAGAAGTGGCTAAAAAAACGACTGCAGAAAGTTTGGTTTATATAGCTTCATTGGTTTGCGAGATATATATAAATAACCGATTTGGGGGCGGGACCACGCCCACTTCCCCAAACCAATTACATCCAAATATGCCCCTTCCTGGTGCGATCCTTTATTCCAAATTTTACTATTATAACTTTATTTATGGCTTAGTTATGACACTTTATGTGTTTTTGGTTTTCGCCATTTTGTGGGCGTGGCAGTGGACCGATTTTGCCCATTTTCGAAAGCAACCCTCTCACGGTCGCAAGGAACATGTGTTCCAAGTTTCATTAAGATATCTCAATTTTTACTCAAGTTACAGCTTGCACGGACGGACGGACGGACAGACGGACATCCGGATTTCAACTCCACTCGTCATCCTGATCATTTATATATATATAACCCCATATCTAACTCTTTTATTTCTTGGTGACACAAACAACCGTTATGTGAACAAAACTATGATACTCTGTGCAACAGGTTGCGAGAGTATAAAAAACTGGGTAAAAACGTACATTAAAATCAATAAATATTAAACAAAAATTAACACAAACCATATATGCACAATTATGTCACAGGAAAAAAATAACGGTTTTGTAGCTGGAAAATTCCATAGATGCCGAAATACAAATAAATTTGTGTGTAATACAAGTAAATAGCATACTGTTTAAATGAGTCTTACTCATCCCCTCACTGTAACACATATCCACACTCACTAAGCACCAACATACCACACTGGCACATAACATTTATCCAAATCCACACCACTGATACATAACATTCACCAGACTCACCACAGAACAGAAGAAACCCTGCAAGACAGGTACCGGCGAATTCTCCGGTGAAATGCCAGGGAGCGGTACCCGCAGTTTCAATGAAAGTTTCTATGCCATTCTTAAGGGCGAATTGACAAAAGTACCCGAAACTATTGTGTACGTGTGATCGTTCATCCCTTTCTTGCGCATTACATTAATCATTTAGCAATGTATATATACCTCTTGCACAATTTGGGGAATGGTATTGGTACAATCACGGATGAAAGACCCAATACTGCGAACCAAAACTCCACGTGCAGTTTCAGTACTGCGACCCACAAAAGCCCAGAAACTATACCCGCTATTTTCGGTTAGTTCTACTAAAATCCCAAATGAGAATTTAATAACAAAACCATTAATTATATTTCATATTTATTTAAAATATCATGCCATTTAGGTGTTTATTATTATATTTACTTTATAAATGTATTATCGTACTACACTATATACATATGTAAAACGTATTGAATATTTGAACAATTTTTGCTATCTGACAAAGGCTGGAGGAAGAGTGGCAAATGTCAAATACCCCGAGCGGCCTGGAAGTGTAAGCTGCGCACAATATGTGAGGACTATTTTGGTTTCTTTAGGAGATTTGGAAGATCTGTTCTTTCATTAATTTCGTACTATTATTAGTACTAGAATTGTCCATTTTCTGGGAGGAGGGTTTCTATAAAATATAAAGTAAAATTAGAATTTTTACAACATAAAAGTTGGTAATAATTGCCTTATGTATCAGGAATTCTAAATCTAGCATTGGCAACGTTCAAGTCTTAACATCCATGCTCTTGCTGTAGTATTTCCATTGAACTAATTTCGGTGAATCCATGTCCTTGTAAAGCGATACAACAACGTTGTGATTTCTCAATACAAGGTGAAAATGAATCAAAAAAGTCCTCCTAATTGAACATACAAGAAGTTTTTAAATTTCTATGATCACAAACATTCACTTAAATTTATACTCTGATTTCTACGTTTCAGCTGCTGGTATGGCCAACTGAGGTGCTGGTAAGTCCAAAAATACTGCATCTGCTTTGCCCTCTAGCTCATTGGCAAAACCCAGTTGACACACGTCGCGACGATAAACGGTTACAAAATCACCTAAACCATGTGGTTCCAATTCTTGTGCTTGTGTTGACCAAAAGGTTTAATTGCACGTAAAAAAGTGACATTAAACCTAATACATACATATCTGGTGTGTAAATGATTTGTGTTCCATGTAGCAGCGATTGCATCCATAGTTCTGGATTTGCTTGCAGCACATATTCAATCGCTTCGAAAGTTCTACGCTGCTACCATAAGTGACACCAATTAGGTTGCGTACCTTTAACGAGCCGTATGAGGTTTGAAATATCTGTGTGGAAAATTAATTAGAATTTAAGGCAAGATAATATTATTATATTCAACAATTATTTACGTATTCAATGGTTTTGCCCTTGATGTTGACCATTGTTGGCGTAGCTTCTATTGCGTGCTTCTAATTGACAGTGCAATGAAGTATTACTGTATCCACCCTCTTCAATTCCATATTTTGGCTTTAGAAAACTTTTATTTTACGTTTTACTTATTTAAAAATGCGTGATTCAATAATATAAACTTTAATTAGGCTGCAGATCACTGAATTAAATAAAACACGCAAAATAATACTTCACAAGCAGCCATGATATAAATCAAAACAAAACTTGTTCAAACGCGAGAACTTTGTTTGTTTCTTTCTATCATTCAGAGTGCTGTATGAGAGAAGTGTTGAGTTAAATGTTTATGCACATTTTACCCTTTGTTGCGTATGTGTGTATGTAGTGGTGTTATTAAAATTTCTTTGAATGTGTTGGAGTTACAGTACCCATGACTTGCTGGGAAACTATCACATCAACACAACGACACACATAACAACACCGTACACCACACAAAAGGGAATAGAAAGGATCGTCAATTATACCCGCGATTTCTTCTTTTTCGACCTGCGTTCCGATTCTCGTATCATCATTCGTTTTTCACCATCCATCCAGCAAGTCGTCGCAGCAAACAGTTTATTTTTTCGACAACGTCCACGAAACGCTACATTCACACCAACCGATTCTTTCTCATCCACCTTTATATAAAACTAATATTTAAAATATAAAATTAACTAAAACATATAAAATCTAATAAAGACAAATATTATAAATTGTATCAGCGGAATATAAGTCTTTCATTGTTTTTCGGACATATGTATATGTAAATTATCAGAGTGCGTCCAAAAGTAGCAAAAGGCTATGCCCCTATTAAACATATGCATACATATTAAATGTATTGTCCAAGATAGAAAGGGATTTTAATGCTTGGTGATTAAAAATTTAGACCAATTTTGTCCAACTTCTTTGATAGACAGTGTCCAAATTAAACAGTGAATATATAGATATTTTATACTATATTATGTTGATACAGAATATTTTGTCCAATTTGGGCGAGTATCCAAATTATAAGGGTGTCCAACATTACAGGATTTACTGTATAAAAAAGCTATCTTAAAGCTATTAATAGTTCGAAAAGCGCTTTAAAATAGGATAACTGTTAATTATCGGGGCTTTTACAAGGACTACCGAGCTCTTTGGCCTCAGTAAAGTCCCTTGCGGTTCTCCTGAGGCCAGCTTAGATCCAAATTGAGCAATTTGTTGTTAATTAAATGAAAGTCCAGTAAAATTGTGCGATCATTCGTGGTGTTTTCTTTGCATTGATTTGATTGAATTTTCTACAGTTTTTTGTTCTGATCTATGCGTAATTTTTGTGGAGAAGTAATGAAGTTATGCCGACTTTCAAACTTTGAGTCATTGAAGGTCGGCATGACCCAGCATCATTGCTGGCGGGTTAAAATAATTGAATAAATAATAATAAATATATTCTATCTAAATTCCAAATGTATGTCCATCAGCTATTTTATATTGCCTTACATAGAGTTGTAATAGAAGTGGCATCACCAAGTAAAAAGCAGCTTCCATCAATGCTTGTCTAAACAGCTTATGCGATTTTCTCGAAATATCAAACTCAATATTGTGATATAACTTATTCAAATAGCGTTTATTATTATTTATCTTGTGCTTAGAAAACCGTATAATGTGCCGCAAATGTGCGCCAGGATATGTTACCAGTTTACCTGTGAAAAGAAAATATTATCAGTCATCGTACATTATTCCTTATACATATATATGTATATGTACTTATCGTACATGCCCATTCGTGCTTCTTACACGAAATTGCGTGTCTTTAAATTCGAATAAAGGAAGCTGGTTCGGAGCGTGGAATAACGGAAGCTGGCACCTTTGCTGTGATGGCTGATTTTGTCACTTCAGTTGATTATACCATCATAAGGGATGGTGTAAAAAGGAAAATTGCCTGTCAGATTTCCGGGCAATCATATGTATGCGCTGACACACATCCCAAGCACACACACACACATAAGCATGTACTTAGGTGCTGGCATGTACATTGCCGGTGTATGATATCAACTTTACCGTTGACTTTTTCGTGCAGGAAATTATTGCCGCTCTTCTCGTTCATAATACTAGTAATACTTTGGGTTTGTTGTTGTTGTTGTTCATATGCTTCTACCATCTTGTTGTTTACTATGCTTACCTATCGAGTGCGCGTCTCAGTATTTACCGTTAACTCACCTTTCACCCACACCCATCAGCCATCAGCCGTCGTCGTTTGCCTTGGCAATAAAAATATTTCACACATGCTATTTGTAAGCAAGCGCGCAAATGACAGCAGGAAAGATATAATGAAGGTGATCCTTGCCAGCAGACACACGGCCATAAATACAAATGCATATTTCTAAGTATCTATGCGCACCAATTCCAATTCTAGTCTCCGTGTGTTTACCGTCAGACCGTGTGCGCTGTCGAAATTGCCAACGAATACGCGGACCAAATGTGGCACGCACCTGAAACTGCCAAGTAAACGTTTAGTTCGGTTAAAGTGGCGTGTAAAATGTTCATTTGCGAATGCCGAAATGTTGTTTGGCCCCTCTCGGACCCCGCCCTCGCGCTGGACTGTGCGAAATTTATGCCGCCAGGAAGGAAGCACCGCTCTGGCAGCCATTATGAGCGCTCGCTCTGCAGCATCATTAGATGTTTATTGCCCTCAGACGCAGTCAGCGTCAGCGCCAGCGCCAGCAGTGGCAGCTGCAATTTGACTTCATTTAGATAAGCGAAACACTTCAGCGTTCGCACACACACAGGCACACATATGCATATTTCGGTTGCAAGCGCTGTGTTGCACGTAAAATTAGGGAATTTATCCATAAGTTCTTCGCCACGACGCTTTCCCACTGCTAGCAGCGGTAAATTCAGCTGAAATATTTCCTTAACTCAAAGAACCGCAGTTTAATAAACTCACATGCCGAACAGCGTTTGGTAATGCAATGAATGCGTGGCTTACAGTTCAATTACCACGATTTATTTAACCTCTCTTTGTGTCAGACACAATTCAATTATTTTATACGCACTCACACACATGCCCCTGTACATACGCGAGTGGGCGTTGTGTGCTCATATGCAAATGCAGGGCGCTGCACCCGGGCTCTACTTAACCAGCTTAATTGAACTGTTCAGTGGCAGTTGAGCGTTTAATGAGCAGCGTCTTTTGTACAGTCAAACTCTTTGAATGCCATCCTTTACCCTAATGGCTGCGCGTCGCAATCAGCACACACACACACACGCACACAAATCCTGTTTTATTTCGCATATTAATGTAATAAGGCTTCCAATAGAGTTGATTGGAGTTGAGCGCAAACACTCAACTGGGGCTAGAGTTAACATAAGGCTCTGAAGCCTAAAAGTATGCATGCATTTACACACCGAAGGCGAAGCAAAAGGATGTGATTGCATTTAAATGGTGGCAAAATGAAAAGACATAAAAGCATAATTATTTCATGCCTCATTCAATATGCTCATAACTCTTAAATACCTTGATATGCAGTGACTCAACTAATTGATCACGATTTTATATAAAATGTGAATGAATATGTTTGTTTATATTGTTATTGATAAAATACAATAAATATTGGTCGTAATCATTGAATCCCCAACGAATTCGATTTCGATACTGCTGTACCACAAAGTGAGAACAGAAAACTGTTTTATCGACAAATTTGATAAATTAAATTGTCTGTGCTTTTTGCTTCGTTTAAAAAATTGTAAACTGACCTTCTCATCGAGTGAACTTAATTGCCCGTTTTCACAGTCAGTGCTTAGGTTGTGCTTAAGGTAAAACAGAAATATTGCGTTTTACAGTTCATACTTAAGTTCTGCTTAAGTACTGAAAATGGTAGACTTAAGCAGTGCTTAAGTAACAGCTGATTTTTGTTTTGAATATTGACTTATTTGTCAAAAAAAAATAAAATAAAAATTATTTGCTGAAAAAATTTTTGGAATTCCTTGCATTCAATGACGGTTATATGCTTTCCTGCGAGTTGCAATAGGTGCCCCACTCGCTTGCCGTGAAATTCGGTGTCCTTTTATTGTTTCCATCCATTTCCCAGATTCTAAATTTATTCGTCGCAAGGTTATTTTTCATCAACAATAATTTCAATTTGTCAGATGGTATTTGTAAACAAATGTTTTTCATTGTGCTGCCATATATCATAATAGAATTTTATAGAAAATAAGCATCGACTGTGAAACGCAAATGACTACTCAGTCAACAACAATGCATAGCTAAGATTTTATTTGGGCACAACTTAAGTACGAACTGTGCAACCGGGCAAAAGTCACTTCGGTGAAGAGCCCACCCCAGTTTTGGATATGCGTTGTACGTTTTCATAATTTTTTTGTTACAAACTTTCAGTTTCATACTATAAAAGTACGTTATTTATCAATTTCAATGATTTCAATGTAATTTTTTTTTTTTTTTTAATGATTAGGCCCATTATTTGGTTTCATACCATATTAGCTGCTGCATGACTAATAATATAGATAAATGACGGTTGATCAATTAGTTGATCTTTGAACTAAAATAGTTTTAATATTTACTGCGACCGTCTTTGGCATTTAAAACAGCTTAGAGCCTTCTAGGTATGCTCTCCAAAAGATCTTGGCATAGATCTGGGGTTATGTTGTTTTTTTATCAATTAGGCTTAGCTTTAAAGGCCCCAGAGATTCGTAATTGGATAAAGATCAGGGGTCTGTGGTTGGCAGTCGAGAGTATTACAAATATTATCGGCAGTGAGTTCTTTGTTATTTTTGCCTTAGGGTCATAATCCTGCTGGAGTGTGACTTCTGGGAGCTTTTTTTTGCCATACATTTAAGCTATAATCTTTCACTCGTATTCCAATATATGGGCTTGGTAGGCAGCACTCATATGTTTAACGACGTGGACATTATGTGCCTGTCAAATAGCTATTCTTTCTTCTCTTTCCAGACGAACTGCCGTCAATTATTATTTATTTGCTTATTTTATTAATTGTTTTGTTCCAACTGTTGGTTTTTTTTTGTCACTGTAGGGTTCCATTTTGAAATTTTTATATATTTCGTAAACTTCAAACTCAATAGTTTATGGCAGTCCATTAATAGTAGTTTTGGACTTATGTATGACCATTAAAAACATTTTCCAGATCTGCACATTAATTTCCATTGTAATTTTCTTGATTAAAAATCTTGATGCCCTAGATAAAGATATAATGTATTCTCCTGATTAAAAAGTATTCAGAATGATATTTATATTCAGAGTTTCTTCGTAGCTCTTACAAAAGCTACGAACCAACCAATTCGGGTGTTTTTGTTATAATGTCGATGTTTAAAAGTAATTTAATAAATAAAGCTTAAGTAAACATTAAGTGCATTAATGCTCAAATTAATGCTCTCACCATTTCAGGAGTATGTTCCCTTTCGCAGTCAACAAGTAGACTGCGGCTTTCAGTATCTGCTCTTTTTCCTCTGGCACTGCTTGAGTTCTCATATGTGTAATAATATTACTCCTCTCTGTATTTTAACGATCCTCTGCTGTTGTCATGCACTCGCTCGTGGATGCTTTTAACGCTCAATAACCGCAAGTAAGTGGCAAGGCCACAGGCGCCGTTCGCTATGTTTCTCTGCGTTCCACTTTCTTGTAATAATAAAGTGAAATTTGCCTTATAATTTGCGTTGTCATCTTTTGTTGTTGTTATTGCTGCAATTTCGTTGACATTTTTAATGTTATTGGCTGCTCTTAATTTGACTTGTGTCTTGTCGGTACAAATTGCGTATGTAGAAGTACACATACACACATGCAAAAGTTTAAAGATGAGGTGAACTCTTAAAAGCGCTTAAGTGGCGGTTTACAAGGCGGCGATACCTTCTTGGTTCACAAATGCGGGTTTGGGGTAATGTGTATTAATGTATTATATATATGTACTCGGGTTTCACATTCTATTTTCATACCATTTGACCATACTATTTCATCTAATTTGCATGTAATAAAATACATATATCACAATCAACAAAATATCTTATATTCAGTTCAAATTATTCCAAAATATGACAATATGCTGCCATACCAGACAACTTTGCTAATTGAGTATGCTAATTGGCAACTTATAGCTTTTTCGCACAGGAGTTAATTTATTAATTAACCGGCCTTTGCTCGATTAAAACACTGATTTATATTTGACATAGAAAAGTAAAAGCATATTTTACTGCATTAAATTTAATCGAACACAAATCGAAACTGGAATGCCGCTCTGCGGGTTGTTGTCCACATTTTAAATTTGGTTGTGGTTATTGATAAAATGGCAATCAGCTGATAAAACTTACCAACTTCTTGTGAATAGTAAAAACAAAAATGTTTAACAGCTGATCGTTAAAAGTGTAGCGTCAGTGCGAAGGGCAACAAGTGCTTTCTGAATTATAATCTTAATTTATTAATTTGGTTGTGCGAAACATAAAGAAAATATAAACAAATAAGGAAAGGCTAAGTTCGGGTTCAACTGAATGTGCAACCGAACATTTTATACTCTCGCAATTTATTGATTTAGGTTTATTAAGATAACACACAATTTGTCCCATATATTCGGCATAAAGTCCAATCGAACAACGAAAATCATCATATATAGTTAATGAGTGCTGAGGTAATTCTTGAACCGATTTCACTACGAGCTAGGGAAAGTTATGAACCGATTTTAAACATTTTTTGTACAGAGACACACTATTAGAAGAAAAAGATTCCCTCTGAATTATATTAAGATATCTGAGAGATTTACTGATATTTTCGGTGAAAAATTACCCTTAGGCGCAGAGCTCAACATGTTCGATATATTGGGCCTTGAAAAGTTATAATCCGATTTCGACAATTTTTATTTCGCTATCTTGATTGGCTCGTTATGTACATATCGCTCATTTACTTGAATAGCGTCACAACTCAAAAAACACGAATACACAACAGAATTGTGCGCAATTTCAGCGTCCATATTGTATAAAAATTTCATTGCGATGCGTAGAAAATAAACAGTGAAATAAGAATGTGCCGTTATTAAACTTGTTATGTTGGATTATTTTTTAACTACAATAACGACACTTCTCAGTTGTGCCAGAATTAGGCATGCATTTTTATCTGAAAGAGAGACATATTTTGTGTTACAACAGATATTGTCATAGAGTGAATTTGGTTTTCTTTTCAGAAATAACGACATATTTTGTATTACAACGATATTGGTGAAAAATAATTAAATTTTTCGTATTGATTTTTTTCAAAAAAAACGACACATTTGACTTATGACGACAAAAATTAATTATTTTTTCACAAATAACGGCACAATTCAAAATGGGTCACGTTTATGCCCAAGAAAAAGCCTTAGTACACTCTATTTGGTCCATTTATGCTCAACATTGTATTTAATATATTACAGGCCACTAGATTTGTCAATAAATAGTTGGATTTTTTCTATATTTGCTAAATAAGAGACAATTAAAAACTTTAAATCGCTCTCCTGAAAAATCGACTTTTTTGAGTTGTGACACTATTCAAGTAAATGAGCGATATGTATATATTATAAAGTGAACGAATGAGATGGAATTCAAAATTGAGTTATGTGGAAAGTAGTCGTGGTTGTGAACCGACTCATCATCAGGGTGTCAAGAAAATTCCATATTTCGAATTTCATTGAAATCGGTCGAGTAGTTCCTGAGATATAGATATTTTGACTCATAAGTGGGCGATGGCACGCCCATTTTCCATTTTGTAAAAGAATTTGAGTGCAGCTTCCTTCTGCTATTTCTTCTACAAAATTTCTGATGTTATTCGTTAGTGAGTTAACGCACTTTTAGTAATTTTCAACGTAACCTTTGTATGGGAGGTGGGCGTGGTTATTATCCGATTCCCACTATTTACGTGGTGTATGATGGGATTTGTTTAGCTTTATTGATTTGCGAGATATATGCAAATAACCGATTCGGAGGCGGGGCCACGCTCACTTCCCCAAAAAAATTACATCCAAATATGCCCCTTCCTAGTGTGATCATTTGTTCCAAATTTTACTTTTATAACTTTATTTATAGCTTAGTTATGACACTTTATGGGTTTTCGGTTTTCGCCATTTTGTGGGCGTGGCTGTAACCCTCTCACGGTCCGAAGTTATATTTGTGCCAAGTTTCATCAAGATATCTTAATTTATACTCAAGTTACAGCTTGCACAGGCGGACAGACATCTGGAGATGTCGGTGATTGGTCACTCTCCTGTCTTCTTAAAGTTTATGTTAAAATGTTTGATTTTTAATCAAATAAGTTAATACTCTTAATTATTCAATTAAGCGAGCTGCTTTAACAAACGAATAAATATTATAAATTAAACATTATAAATCAATATATTCGTGGGAATAATGCGATTCAACTTATGCTCAAATCAACTCTCTTACGCAATCAGAACTTAAATTTTCTTCAATATCATTTTAGTTAATAATTAAATGTAACCAAAATGTCTCATTAAATGATTGCAGAATTATTATATTAGTTAAATTCGGTGCTTCGAGTAAGACTTCCGTATATTTCTGATTATTTTCATTTAATTATTCGTTCACGTGGCTGCTCAAGTCCTCACCGAAGCTCTTTGATTGCAGCTACTCCAGCCGGTGTCGCCAACTGCACAACAAGTTTCGCTTTCACTACTTCACAGTATGTCTGTATATCACGTATAAACGCAGTACACATGTGTGCTTTGCGTTAGTTGCGTGCCGTTGTCCTGCCTAACTTCCGCTTACACTCGTTCATTTCCTTTTCCGTTGTTATTGTCGTGTTAATGAGGTTACTTACACACACAAGTGCATATATGTATGTACTACAGTGCTTTGTCTACGCCTGCCTTTGTTAGCACACGCTTACAACTGTTAACGGTCGCTGTGGACAAATGAAACACATGCTTGCCACATCTCACTTGCCACTTGCCACTTACCGCTACTCCTTCTAGCGGCTGCTTTCGCTTGGCGCAAATGCACGAACTTCCATTGGTAATGGTGACTGCCTTAAAGGTGGCTCCCCATACGCGCCAAACGGGCCAGACCAGCTTTTATATCGGCTCTGTGCGCAGAGCGCTGAGCACCCAGTGCGTTCTATTTAATATGCAATTATGATTCATGATACTCGTGCTGCATCTGTTCTTGCCACTTTCATTTCACTATTTTTATCCATTCCATTCGCATTCGCATTGTGTTTCTTCTTCGTATTTTCGTATTTCGTTCGTACACTTGTACACACAAACGCGGAACGCGACTGTCGGTTTGTCGATTTGTCGTCATGTTATTGCTGTTAATTGCTTTCTGCTCCAGAAGTGTCTTGCAGTGGAATTGTGGAATTGTTCCTGTGCTGTCGATTATAATTAATATTTGTCGACATTTGTGCTATTATGTGTTTTGCCTTTGTTATGAATGCTAATGGTTATTCTATGTAAAACAACAAGCTTTCTGTTAAGTGCTTTGTCGCACTGGGTGTCATTTACCCCCCACAACAAGCATCAATAGCAGACACATGTGCATGCAATTTCAGTTCTCGAACATTAATTGTTTTTGTAGCAATTAATTTGAGATCTTTATGCTGAAAAGGTTAGAAGTTACATTTACATTTGTCTTCCAGAAATTGTGTTTTTTCTGTGAGTATTCTAAGTATTCCTGAATAGCAGAAAATTCAGTTATTTCATTTATATGTGACAACTGAAGACATTTCTATATTCCTATGTAATTCTCAATACCTATTAATATATATATTATAGAGAACCTAATAGGAGCCATTTAAAATAATATTAGTTTTGCATTATTGCCAAATCAGACAAAATAATAATTTTTGGACATATAAACTGTAAAATTTTGGCAGACAACTTGAATTAAAGTTGAGTTATTTTGACGTAATTTGGCACATGTATTCCATAGCATCATGAGAAGTTCGGTATTTGAGATGAGTGAAATCGGCTTATTACCACGCCCTCAATGTGTTGAAAACATTAGAGACGCCGATGGGCCTATTCAGCAGAAGTAAAATCCCTAAGCTATTAAAGGCATGCCTAAAACAAAGGCTGTTCGGTGGATACTGCGCTTCACAATATCGTGACAAGGCTTGAGGGAGCCCTTATGCTCAAGGAATATGTGGTAGGCACCTTTCTCGAAAGCAAGGGAGCCTTCAACAATGTGAGGCTGGAAGCGGTTGTGAGGGCTCTCGTAATGTTAACAGGGGTACCCCTCAAGATGACCGACCTACTCTCTCTTCATTTGGAGCTCTCTGCTTCTTGAAATCCAAACATTGAAGAAGTAAGGCTGTGGAGCGATAGCCTATGCTGATAATGTCGCTCTCATGGATGTCGTGTATGGGTTAACTCAGGGTACCTGGACGTGGTGGCCAGCTGGACGACGAGAAGCTGTCTGGCCATAAACCCAAGTAAAACCGATTTAGTTTTTTTCGCATACGAACCATGCAAACTTACCTGATTAGATATTAGGCGCCTCATAAAATTTGTGATAGGCTTAAAGAGCTTCGGTGATACATAAGAGTTTTCTTTGCGATCCATACTAAGAAGTTCTTTAGCTGTCCAAGTGGTGATCCATCACGAAACCTGTTGCGGAGATAAGCCTTTTTTAACCTAACCTAACCTAACCTTAACCTAAGTGCCTTTAGTCTGTTTGAACAGCTTATATTGCTTGTTCGATTCGTTACTACATAACTTTTGGCGACTATGGTACAGCTACAACTCCAATACTACATGAGAGGTAAATTTTCTATTATTTATTTGAAATTTTTTGATGTTGTTATCCTTCTTCTTCTTGACTGGCGTAGACACCGCTTACGCGGTTATATCTGAGTCCAAAACAGCGCGCCATGTATCCCTCCTTCTGGCAGTTTGGCGCCAATTGGTTATACCAAGCGAAGCCAGGTCCCTCTCCACCTGGTCCTTCCATCGGAGTGGAGGTCTCCCTCTTCCTCGGCTTCCACCAGCGGGTACTGCATCGAATACTTTCAGAGCTGGAGCACTTTCATCCATTCGAACAACATAACCTAGCCAGCGTAGCCGCTGTTTTTTTATTCGCTGGACTATGTCTATGTCGTCGAATAACACATACAGCTCATCGTTCCATCGTCTGCGGTATTCGCCGTTGCCAATGTTTAAGGGACCATAAACCTTCCGCAAAACCTTTCTCTCGAAAACTCCTAGTGCCGTCTCGTCGGATGTTGACATCGTCCACGCTTCTGCACCGTAAAGTAGGACGGGAATGATGAGAGACTTGTAGAGTTTGGTTTTTGTTCGTCGAGAGAGGACTTTACTTTTCAATTGCCTACTTAGTCCATAGTAGCACCTGTTGGCAAGTGTGATTCTGCGTTGGATTTCCAGGTTGACATTGTTATTGCTGTTAATGCTGGTTCCCAGGTAGACGAAATCATCTACAACTTCAAAGTTATGACTGTCAACAGTGACCAAGACATGAATGCGCTGACTGTTTGTTTGACGACAGGACAGGAGATATTTCGTCTTGTCCTCGTTCACCACCAGACCCATACGCTTCGCTTCCTTATCCAGTCTGGAAAAAGCAGAACTAACTGCGCGGGTGTTGTTTTCAATGATATCGATATCATCGGCGTACGCCAGTAGCTGTACACTCTTATAGAAGATTGTACCTTCTCTATTTAGCTCTGCAGCTCGTATTATTTTCTCCAGCATCAGGTTAAAGAAATACACGAGAGTGAGTCACCTTGTCTGAAACCTCGTCTGGTATTGAACGGGTCGGAGAGGTCCTTCTAAATCCTGACGGAGCTTTTGGTGTTGCTCAACGTCAACTCACATAGCCGTATTAGTTTTGCGGGGATACCAAATCCAGACATCGCGGCATAAAGGCAGCTCCTTTTCGTGCTGTCGAAAGCAGCTTTAAAGATGTTGATATCCAGAGTCGTTATATATATCAAAATGATCAGGATGACGAGTAGAGTTGAAATCCGGATGTCTGCCCGTCCGTCTGTCCGTGTCCGTGCAATTCGATACATACTATTTCCTTGACACCAGAGAACTACAAAACTCACTTTTCCCTTGAATCAGCTCATACGCAAAAGTTTCTATTCAATTCCAATCACTGAGCGAAACACAGCATTGAGTAAAAATCAGCTCATGTTGCCGAACCGCTCATTCGCGTACAATGTGAGCCTTCGGTCCGAAATGCTTTGCTCACGTTCGCTCACTTCACGAAATTTTTAGCTCACTTTCGCTCAGTGATTGGAAGTTAATATAAACTTTTGCGTATGAGCTGATTCAAGGAAAAAGTGAGTTTTGCAGTTCTCTGGTATGTATATTGTTTTTGTATGCTTTGTTCGCGATCAGCTTATGCGTCACATGCATTGCACTAAGAATTTGGTACACATTGTGTTCTATTGTTGAGTTTGCTCATACCCACTGAGTTTGCTATTTTGTGTTTTTGTTTTCATTCAACACGATCATTGTTGAGCCGAATGAGCGAACGCCTGAGTAGAGCTGTTTCAACACGAGTGTGAATAAACTCAGCAAGCAAACGAATTTACAGCAATTGAGCTGAATTTAGCTCAGTAGCGAAAACATTCACGAATGCCAGTTTGAGCGCTTGAGCCGAATGGGCTGATAATTCGGGTATTGTTGGTGCATGAACATTTTTGCGCTCAACGGAAGCCGTTCTCTGCTTGACACCCTGATAACACGTATGAAAAATGGGCGAAATCGGTTCACATACACGGCTACTTCCCATATAACTCAATTTTGTATTCCATCTGATTCCATCACTTTATAATATATTATGTACCTTGGTGGTGACAATGAGTGAAATTTGTTCAGGAATTACCTCAGCCCTCATATACTATATATAATGATTTTATTCTGTTGAATTTTATGTCGAATATATGGGTTATATAGTGTGTTATCTTAATAAAACTATAAATATCAATAAATTGCGAGAGTTTAAAATGTTCGGTTGCACCTTAACTTAGCCTTTCCTTACTTGTTCATATTATCATATTATTTGGCTCAAAGGTGAATTTCAGACATTTTACAGTTTCTTGCAATTTATTAAATCTGTTAAATGCAAACAAATGATGACAAGCTGCGAAATGCGAAAGCAACGACTTGCTTATATACATATTACAACCGAAACTCAACTGATGGAAATGAAAATATATAAATATGTTACTCATGCGCAAGGAAAGTGTGAAAAATATGTTTGGGTATTGAATTTCACAATAGTGGCGTATGAATTTCCATGATTTATGTGAAGAAACACTCGGACCATAAATCAGCATTGAAATGCATTTAAGAGACTTGTTTCACATGCATTTGCTGCGCTTTCGTTGTAATGCTTTTATCGCAGCGCATACTACACTATGGATACATAGCGAGCACACGGGACAGAAATAAATAAGGGTGAATTAAAAATGTGAAAAACTGTGAGTTGACAATATATTGGGGTTTAATAACCAACGAATGCCACTGCGTATACGCAACCGCTGCCAAATGCTTGCAGCACTGCGCAGCGCAGATATTTGCTGTGTGGTGGCAACGACTGCACGCGGTAAACGCTGGAAGTGGAAATTGGCTGTCGCGCTTACTGTGTGCTTCGGCAGGTGCAGCGCGGTGTGGCACTTGAGCACATTCTGTCGGTGAAATGATGTGCAATTTTCATATCAACACATTCGTGTGCACGACGACTAATGACAGTTGCACTCGTGCTGCAACAACGATAAAAAATGCCACCGTCATCATCACACATGAGCAACAACCACAAGTACAGAAACGCCGGTGAGTGCCACCGAAATGCGATAAGGAAAATAAAAGAGAAACACAAACGTACGTTCTTATTTCGTAATATTTTGTTTGTATATTGGTGCAAGGCATGCATGCAACCAAGCTGCAGTGAAACGTCGGTATAAAAACTTTGCCGAATGAAATATCAGAAGTTTCCCGTTGGTTTTGCATGCGCAACTGTCGCATTCGCATATTCCTTAACGGCGAAATGAAAAAAGGTGCAGCGAACGTCGGCGGCAGCGGCAAAGATTGGTGCCGTTCTCTGTTTATCACCGCCGAAAGTTGATATTTCGCTTGCATGACACTTTTTGCCCGCCGGCAGTGACATTTGCTATGCCAAAACTTCATACTGCAATTGACATGGAGGCGCACTTATCAGCATATGGCAGCAGCGGGCCATAAACAACACAGCTCGCGGCTGCTGCTGCTGGATTCACGGCCGTGAGGCTGTGTGGTAGACACAGGTAAAAACGGGTAGCTACGCAGCTAGAGTCGTTGGAAGTGGCAGTTGCAATTTTTTATAGCTGTGCGCACTCAAAAAGCAAAATACCAAAAAAAAAACAGAAAAACAAAAAATATTGGCAAAAACAGCCGTTGAGGTTGGCTTTCGTTGATCTCTTTGTCATGCGCATATGTCCCGTTAAATAAACATATTTTGCATACACGCGCAAGTCTATTTATGCTTGTGTGCGGTGTTGCGTGAAGAAAAACAGGGTGCTTCGTGACCGCCACGGGATTTTCCTTTGCTTCTCAGGAACTTTTCATTTACAATTTCTTAACTGCGGTATTACTCCTTCAACGATTGGCTTTTGCCATTTCAAAGAATGTTCTAAAAGTGTTAAATATTTTTGGAAATCAAACTTTGATTATACATATTTTTTAAAAAAACATTTTTACGCACAAAAAGCATAAGCGAATTTGTACGGCTGGATTGGTTAATTAGCCTAAATATGTTAAATATAATTGTAGAATCTTTTTAAGTCCAATAATAACTGTTAAACTTGATCTAATATTTACAGAAGCAGGACAAGAGCTGATTTCAATAATAGTTAAATTAGTCTGACTTTCAAAAATAACCGACATCCGTTCTCTTATAAAAAACATTTTTCAAAATAAGAGGTCTGGAGCTCTTATTGGGGATTGACTAACTTTGTTATCGATTTTAATTGTTGTTTGAAAATAAGAGGTCGATGACTACTTGACAGACTGTAGGATGTGTGTGGTCAGTTCTTCTATTAAAACTATCGCTACCGATCTCTAGATATCAATGCATGAAGGATTACTGTCTTAATAGACTGTAATAAATCACTGAGAAATAACTTTACAACTCGGTGTATATAAAATTACCCATCTTAAATTTTAAGACTCTTTAATATTTAATTGCTTACTCTTCTTCATTAAATGGTATAAGTTATACGAATTATGGTTTCCGACATTTTTTTTGCTCTTCGGATCATCAGTCTTCCGAAAAACTGTATAAACCCGCTCAGCAGTTCACTCTTCTTTAGAGTGCCTTCAATCCTGTCTCTTAGGTGTGTGTTATGTGTTTCTAAATCAAAATTTATTCTGTTTGCAATCGGTGTGGGAACACCCTTTTATTATTTGCTATTATTATTTCCCAGTCTACGTGTGACGTAACACAATCGTACATACAAATGTGCATAACTCGGGTTTGACAACTCAACATAATCTGCTGGCGCTGGCGCTGGCACTAAAGCGTTTTTATGCAATTATTAAAATTGAATTGCAGTAATTGAAAGTTTTTGTGTTGAACCAGTTTTTTCACCTACGACAGTTTTTGTGTGTAATAATTAATTGAAGCGCACACGCAGCGCAGATGCAAATAAATCCCCACCAGAGACCCGCACCGGGCCAGAACTGCCACTAATGGAAATTATGAAATGAAAAAGTGCAATTTTGTTTCAAATTTATTCGCATTTTTCATGTCATTGCATTTGTTTTTGTTTTATTGTTATTAACGTGCTATTCTTTCTGTGCATACTGAAAGTGTTTTTCGATTTATTGGTTTTGTAATCGCCCATCTGTTATTGTTCCCAATGACAATTCGAGAGAGCAAAATAATTGCACTGGGTGGATATGTATGTGTGTGTGTGTAGATATACTGGTGAGCTATATAATTGTGCGATTCCTCTTTTTTCCAATAAGGATAAAGTGGTATTGTCAGTTGACAGAAAGACAGACAGACAGCCAGTTAAATGCAACAGATAATTTGTGAAAGTTCAAAAGTGCCGAGTCACCGAGTTCTTAAAAAAAATTATTGTGCTAGTTGAAACGAATCAATTTATCGCAACTGTCGGAAGAGTTTTTGATATTTGAATTTCGATTCTGAATATTTTTAATTTTGTTTATAAATTGTTGTTTATTATGTATACTGAAATCGACCGGAAGATGAGCGGGTCCTGAGTGAAAAAACATTTTCGAGACTTGACTATTTTCATACAGCAAAATGATTAGAGATAATAAGCTTTTGGCCTTTTCGCACAGCTAAATTAATTTAAGAATATAATTGAGAAAACATTCGCACTGCCGGCTGCTTGAGTTGAGTTATGATCAGCTGTTTTTTTTACATTTTTGTTTCTGCTGTTTATAAGAAGTTTCAGCCAAATAGGTTTCAATTAAAAACTTTAATATTTTCTTTTTTCCTTCGTTCATTAACTAGATTTTCTGGGAGATGGGGTATCAACGGCTGAGTTTTCGGAAATTTTAAATTAAATTTTCACAAATTACTGTTTAAATATGTTTCTTTGATATGCTGAATTGTTTAAATGAAATACAACAATTTTAAAAATACCCTTTTTTTCAACCTCTGAAACCCTCCTAACCGCCATTGATGGTGTTGTATATTTTCTTCATTGGAATGAAACCAAATTGTTTTAGGTTCTCGATTCATATTAGAGAAACTAGAAATTCGAATTCCCGTATTATTAGTAGCTTTCACTTTATTATTATTTTATATTATAGTGTTGAACTTTAGCAGTCGCATCAGCAGTTTTGCAATGCTGGAAAGCATCTGTTCAGAACTTCGCTGCTACCACTGTAAATAATTCTCCTTGAATTTGCCGCCCTGTAAATAAAAAAAAAATAATGACAATATTAAATTTCAAGTGTATAAGAATATTTAAAATTTTGTATGCCAATTAGACTAATTAAATATAATACCGCTTTCATTTTATAAAAAAGAATAATCTGATTTTGGCAGTAAAAAAACCTAAAAAATGAATTTTCATCTAAAAATTCAAATATATTTTTTCAATTTTTTGCTTTCAATTAAAAATATGATTTTATGAATTTTTTTACGAATAATATCACATTTCCGCCTGAAAATATTTCCATTTATTGTATTTTGTGTATGTGTTGGTATTTATCTATATTTTATTAATTTTTTTGATTTGTGTTGTTGCTTTTTGCAAACTGATTGGACTCGTTTGCGGCTGGCAAACAATGAGCTGAGCTCTACAAACAATAAATGAATAATTAGGAATATGCAAATGGATGAGCACATAACGGTAATAAGCATTTTAATAAATGCTAAGCAAAATAGATGTGCTTCAATGCCTCCAAAAAAGGGAGGATTATTATTGCTGCTGCTTTAATGGCCGGAAAAAATGACTGTTTAATTTATCTGCATAAATGGACTTCTATGAAATGCATTCTGAAAGGCATTCAGCGCAAAACAATTCAATTTAAATTGTTATTCATTGCAATGCACAAAAACAATAAATTCGTAGTTAATAAATCAGATTTGGTTTTGCAAATATTAGGAGAAAGGGAGGGTTAAGAGTGGGTGTATCATGTTATACTCTCGGAATTTGAGACCTTATTTATATAAAGTACCAAGGTCTAGACGCATTACACTATACTAGGATTTAGGAAAGGGAAAGGTGTTTACTCGAGAACATGTTTGGTTATTATTAACCGATCGTCCCTCAGCTATGCCAACCTCTTTAGAATGGTAAGGAAGTTATGTACCAAATTTCATCATGATATCTCAAGTAGTCCCTTGGTCGATCACTTTCTCTTTATCCTTACTCTCTCTCTTTCTCTCGCTCTCCTCATTCGATTGACAACTTCATTAAAATTCATGCGAGTAACTTTTTAAATTGTTGAATTGGCGACACTTGCAACAATTGCAACAAGTGCTTTATAGCGGTCTGTTCCGAGGCATATGGCTACTCATCTGAATGAATAATGATATCCCGCCGCTGGCTAATGCTCACAACTCTACGGAAATTTTAAAGTCATTATCTTCCGACGCTTTCTGCATTAGCATTCTGTTCCATTGTTGAACGTTGAATTGCATTCCTGCCAAGAAATTACGAATTTGCTTTGCTTCTAGACGCTTCTGTTTGAGCGTTGTTTGTGTGTGTTGCAGCATCTTTGTTGTAACTTTTTATCCTTTCTTTCTTTCTTGTTCAGGAGAACACCTGTAGCGCTCAAGTGTGACTTCAATTGCTTCACAATGTTCAAAATTATTTGAGTGTTTTCTGCCGCTACAGCAACAACTAATAAAAATTGACTTAACTTGAAAGCAAGCATGTCCAAAACAGTTCTAAAAGAGCTAAGTTCTGAAGTACCAAGAGTCAAAGCTGTTGATAGGGTCGACTCTTAGCTGACTTGGGAAGTCCTGATCTTACGTTTCAACCATTCTTGGTCGACTTAAGACTTTTAGCACCACGTATTTCATGGATAGCATCAATGTGTACGTCACAAATGGAAGGAAAACGCTAGTTGTCTGTCTGTTAAGTGAGAGTCACGATTAAATAAAAACGAGAAGAAGAATAACGCTGTCGGCTTTCAAAAAAGTGTAAATGCAATACGGATGCTTGCAACAATTGCTTTTACGAAGCCAACATAAGCCCATCGCGACGGCAACATTCGTACTCCACAACATGTATCCATACAAATAGTACGAGTACAAGTAGTCTAAAGCTGAAAAGCACGTGCAATTTGTTGAATCGCAACACTCTTTAAATGCCTCAGGTAATACTCAAAACAAAGCTGACAAATATAGAAGGATTTATAATCAAATAAAGGGTGTTTCAATAGTATTAAATGACATCTGATCTATAAAGGGATATCCATTTCCCTACTTTATAAAGAAGAAAACACATAAAATTCAAATTTTATGTTATTATCATCCGAAAGAACATTCTTTAACATTTATTTTTGAAAGATTTATATTATATAATACACAATTTTTAGAATGGGGCTGCCACAATGTAAACGTAGTATTTGTGCAAAGTTCTGCACCGATATCTTCACTAGTGCTTATTATATATATTGTAAAGTAAACGAATCAGATCGTCTTCAAAGTTCTGGTGTATAGGAAGTAGGCGTGGTTGTGAAGCGATTCGGCCAATTTTCACAACATATCATTGAGATGTAAGGAAACTATTACAAACCAAGTTTCATTGAAATCGGTCGAGTAGTTCCTGAGATATGGTTTTTGACCCATAAGTGGGCGACGCCACGCCCATTTTCCACTTTGTAAAAAAATCTGAGTGCAGCTTCCATCGGTCATTTCTTATGTGAAATTTAGTGTTTCTGACGTTTTTCGTTAGTGAGTTAACCCACTTTTAGTAATTTTCAACCTAACATTTGTATGGGAGGTGGGCGTGGTTATTATCCGATTTTAACTATTTTCATGGTGTGTGGTGGGGTACGTAAGAGAATCGACTGCAGAAAGTTTGGTTTATATAGCTTCATTGGTTTGCGATATATATACAAATAACGCCTACTTCCCCAAAAAAATTACATCCAAATATGAACCTTCCTAGTGCGATCCTTTATTCCAAATTTTACTATTATATCTTTATTTATGGCTTAGTTATGACACTTTATGTGTTTTTGGTTTTCGCCATTTTGTGGGCGTGGCAGTGGACCGATTTTGCTCATTTTCGAAAGCAACCCTCTCACGGTCCCAAGGAACATGTGTTCCAAGTTTCATTAAGATATCTCAATTATTTCTTAAGTTACAGCTTGCACGGACGGACGGACAGACGGACGGACAGACATCCGGATTTCAACCCCACTCGTCATCCTGATCATTTATATATATATAACCCCATATCTAACTCTTTTATTTCTTGGTGACACAAACAACCGTTATGTGAACAAAACTATAATACTCTGTGCAACAGGTTGCGAGAGTATAAAAAGTACCTCTACTTGGATCACCCGATATAATAATGTCTGATATATATAATAATGTTGCAGTGTGGGATATTAGTGTTACTAGAATTTAATCGAGTTAGAAAATGGAATCATACCTGCTGAACTACTTAAACAGGTGCAACAAAAATCTGTAAGAATATGCATATGAATATTAGAGATATTCGTGAACTGGCACTCCATCTTTGATGTGATAGAATGACATACCCGTCTTATGTTAGAAATATTATACTTATTTTTTATAGTATTTTAGTATTTTAGTCTTAAAGAAATCTGGTTAAAATTCGACTTTTCTGACTTATTCAAAATTTGAGAAGATTTTGCGAAACTTCGTAAGAGTTTATCTTTGCGACTTAAACGTTAAAATGCTTAATAATGTTGACTATCACATTCACTTCAAGCTATTAAAAAATTTCTTAGTTTACGATTTCGACCTTACTGGTAACCCCTTTTACCCATACACTCGCTTGGCACATATTCTCAGCAACGCATATTGCCAACGCGGCTTTATTGTTATT
Source organism: Zeugodacus tau (assembly GCA_031772095.1). Classification (NCBI taxonomy): domain Eukaryota; kingdom Metazoa; phylum Arthropoda; class Insecta; order Diptera; family Tephritidae; genus Zeugodacus; species Zeugodacus tau. Next base: position 38,234,113 of record CM062653.1, on the reverse strand, counting down.
TGGCCAACAACGGGCAAAGGCTCTGCGCACACATTTGCAACTTTTCGATAAAATTGCTGGATTTTACACACACAAAACAAAGCATAAACACTATTTTTCGCAAAACAATAACAACAATTTAGGGCACAATGTCGTGGGGCGAAGAACTACCAGAACCGCCAGAAAAGAGCTGCGGCAGGCAGGCAGGAGGCTGTTGGCTAGCGGCACGGCGGCCAACGGCTAAATGACGAAACGAAGGTGGTGGAGGCAAAAAATTTACATTTTTGACAATTTCTGCAACAGCTGCGCCCACAAGAAGAGCAACAAAATATGTTTATGGGACAGTGGAATTTCGTATTTTTTTACCAAAAAAAAAAAATTGGAAAAGTAAAATCTGTAACGGCAACAGTGTGCGTTTATTGGCGCTAACCGCGTAATGGGCACGAGCTATTGTGTCTGGCTTTGGTTGAGCGTGTGAAAATATATAGACGCACTCACACTCACGCGCATACATGCATACATAGATGCGGACCCAGTAGACAATGGTGTCAATAAAAGTAATAAATTGGGTGATAAGGAAGTGTTCGAATTTTGTTAATTACACTGTGATAGTTTAAAAAAAAAAAATACAAGACCAAATTCGACGGTTTCCCCCTATTTCGGGTCCTACGAATCGAACTGCATCATTACTTTTTTGAGTTACAATCATGGTTTCATACAAAAATTTTTGTTGAAGTTTTTCATCAAAGTGGCCCATTGTAAGAGAAAGGCACATTTTTCTTCGGTCTCTAACTTTTTTAATGTTGACTTTTTTCGTAAACTTTCTTTGGCAATGCTTCTCAGAATAAGTCCGTCTTTAAGTTCTTAGATGACTGTAAACCCCAAAATCAATGTTTTTTGTGTTCTTATAGCCAATATGTCGGAAAAACTGAAATTGAATCCATTTTTTTAATGTTTTTTCCCTCTATCTCTATTCTCTGTAATCTATGCTTAAATTTTGACTCTTATTGTAATAAATATTTTTATTTTAAATTTCAAAAAAACTGTTAAAAATATAAAAAACAAAAGTTGCCTGAGAAACAATTTCAAGCTTTCATTTTAAGTCTAGAGCTTTCATTTCGCCTGCCTTTAATTTTTCCCATAGCTTAATATGCGACAACCCACACCGAACAAGACGGGACAAAATGCATGCTCTCTTGGTGTAGGTTAGAACAAAATACGTTTTTACAAATCCGCTGTGGGTTGAACCTCACAAAATGGCGAAAACCGAAAACACATAAAGTGCCATAACTAAGCCATAAATAAAGCTATGGAAATAAAATTTGGTATGAAGGATCGCACTTTGAAGCGGCATATTTGGATGTAATTTTTTTGGGGAGGTAGGCGTGGCCTCGCCCCAAATAGGTTTTTTGTACATATCTCGGAAACCAATAGAGCTATATAAACCAAACTTTCTGCAGTCGTGTTTTTTAGCCACTTCTTAATACAGTCCAAAAATGAAAAAAATCGGATAATAACCACGCCCACCTCACTTACAAAGGTTAGGTTGAAAATTACTAAAAGTGGGTTAACTCTCTAACGAAAAACGTCAGAAACACCAAATTTTACATAAGAAATGGCAGAAGGAAGCTGCACTGAGACTTTTTTACAAAATGGAAAATGGGCGTGGAGTCGCCCACTTATGGGTCAAAAACCATATCTCAGGAACTACTCGACCGATTTCAATGAAACTTGGTTTGTAATAGTTTCCTTAGATCACAATGATATGTTGTGAAAATAGGCCAAATCGGTTCACAACCACGCCTACTTCCTATATACCAGAACTTTGAAGACGATATATAAAGTAAGAGTAAAGACAATATATAAAGTAAGTACTAGTGAAGATATCGGTGCAGAACTTTGCACAAATACTACGTTTATAGTGTGGCAGCCCCATTCTAAAAATCGCCAAAATCGGACCATAGGTTTTTAAGGCCCCGTATATCGAACACGAGGACCTCGGTGCTTCTAACCTAATATTAGGGTTTCCAAATTTCAATGGACTTTATACAATATATATGACGAATATGTGGGTCAAATTGTGCATTATATAATATAAATAAAGTTAAATAAATAAATTGCGAGAGTATAAAATGTTCGGTTACACCCGAACTTAGCCCTTCCTTACTTGTTCTATTTTTGTCATCGCTGATTTTCGATTTCGGCAAGTGTTGTTCGCTTTGTGCGATTGTGTATGCGATTGTGTATGCATGTGTGTTGTTTATTTATTTCACGCACGGCTTGTTCGTGAGTATTCGAGTGTGTGTGTGTATGCGTGTGATTGCATTTTTTGCCACGCTTCAGTTCTTAATTTACTTTTTATGGTGTGTTAGGCTTTTTTGTTGCCGGCATATGTTGCGGTATTTTAATTGAAGTTTTTTCAGCGAACGCTGGAGAGCCTGAGATTGCGTTGCGTTTGTATTTCAGAGTTTGCGCGCGAAAAAAAGGAAAAATATTTTCACGGAAAAAATGGGAGCAAAGCGGCAATGTTGACAATGTGGACGTGGGGACATAGACAAATAGACAAACAGGAGTTGTGCACTGCGGCGGCACATGTTACAAATCGTTTTTTACGCGCACACACTCACTCGCTAAAGCGTACAAATTTACACCGAAGCATGTATTGCGGCTTATGGGCAGAAAATTAAAGCCTGCTTTCAGGCGCTTAATGACATGAGCGCTGTGTTGTGGCGCCAAAATAGCATATTATTAGCATATTGTAAGCTTTTAACCGCACAAAAATTTAACAGCGCGTATTCGCACACACACACGCCCATATACATAGAGAGAGCTTTTGAGTTATGCACGCCCCAATGTATGCTTTCAATTTATGCGGCCGATAGGATTGTAATTAAGTACCAAACAGGTTTATTAAAATATGATGCACAAAAACTATAAATTTCGCATATATATAAATGCCATTTGCATACATGTATGTGTGTGTGTATGAGTAGGCATTTAATTCGATTTCACAGGCTTTGCGCGCCTAAAACTATGCAAAAGTGCACATGTCGACATGTCAGCGGATGCCACACGTCTCGTACACAATATCGATAACAACAACAACTACAACATAAAACGAACATTTACAACAACACCAGTATTTACCGCTACAATGACCGCAATGACCTGCGTGGCATGCATTCTGCCTGTGGCAACGCCGCGATTTCCCTTACATGCACCGAGTACCGAGCGCCAAATGACATGCGCACACACCACACTGCAGGGCATAGGCCCAGAAGGTTCACCGAACATAATGAAAATGTGCAGTAGCTTATGGCGCTGTGAGTACCTCTGCGTTCAATGGCATAGTTTAGGGCGCAGTTAATGCGATTCCATGCATTCTGCGTCGCCCGATTAAATTATTCACAATACAAGCGTGTGTGTGTGTGTGTGTGCAGCGCCAATAGTTTTTGCTGCTATGGGCGCACTGAAAGGACTACTTCCGCAGGATACGCACACACACACTGGCTTAGAAAATACGGCACAGCTGCATGCAAATAGTTCATCCGCACGCCTGCAAGTATGCAACGCAGCTAATGGAGCGTATAGTAAACTGTATTTAAAATGTAATTTCTGAGCTTGCTAGTGTGTGTGCGTATGTATTATTTTGCCGTTGACAGATATCCAGTGCTATTTCATTGTATAAATGCGTAATAGAAAACATTGTCGGTCAAAGACTCTAGCATAAGCTGGGCGATATTTAGTTTGAGCTTAATAATATTCACAGTTATGGATGGCCGTTGGACTAGTTCGACATGGGCACAATAGGCATGCATATTTATAAGGACAGTACTTAAACGTTTGAAGCAATTTATTGAAATTTAAAAGAACCGACTTAATGACACTGTCGGATTGCTGGGCATACCAGCCGATTGGGGATACCATACAATGACTATTGCAGAAGCTGTCAAGAAGTAGAAGAGGAAAAGATTGTAGAACATTTCCTATGTAGATGCAAGACTTGTCAAGATCGTTGGAATGACAACGATCGGTCATGATCTATTCATTACATATTTCCCTAAATTTTTAATATGAATAATATTTATAGAGACAAGGAATTAATATTTGGGTTGTCAAGACAATATTCTTTGATTCTCAAATCCACTCTTTTATAAGATCTATACATATTGTCCCACCTGGAAGTGGAGAATCCGGGTCTGTTTACCTCATCTTAGAGAACTTTAGGTTCGAAAAGCCAAAAATATTGTAAAACTCTACTGCTTATCTCTTTATGAGAGAGTAGACACAGATTATTTTAATATTTTAGTTGGATTTTGTTTTTGTGAATTTGGTTCCAAATATTCCTATTTTAATATGTCGAATTATGAATTCTATGTTAAAGAACCTATTCTGTAAAAGAAATGTATTTTTTTAATATCATATCACTTAACACCTAGCTAACAAAACTCTAATTAATTTTCCGATTTTCTCTTTGCAGGTACAAAATCGAAGTGGCTGGCAAAAGTCTTCCAGTGTTAACGAATCTCGACAAAGGCCGCTACGGTGTGATCGTTTTCGAAAATCTTGACAAATACTTAAATATGGACAAATGGAATCGTGAGCTATTGGACAAATACTGTCGTGAATACTCCGTGGGCATAGTGGGCTTCGTCAGTCCGAGCGAGGAGACTTTGGTGGCGGCACAGTTGCGCGGTTTCCCGCTCTACATACACACGAATTTGCGGCTACGTGACGCCAGCCTCAATCCCGCCTCACCAGTGTTGCGTCTGACACGCGCTGGCGAGACGGCGTGGGGCGCTTTACCCGGCGACGACTGGGCGGTCTTCCAACACAATCACACCACCTACGAACCAGTGGAATGGGCGCAGCGTAACACGCAGGATTATCCAACGGACAACGGTGGTCAAGTGCAATTGCCACTGACAACTGTGCTGCAAGATCATGGACACTTTGACGGCATACAGCGCGTATTCTTTGGCAGCAATTTGCGTTTCTGGCTGCATCGCTTGCTATTTCTGGACGCACTGTCGTACTTGAGTCACGGTCAGCTGAGCTTAAGCCTTGAGCGCATGATACTAGTGGATATCGACGATATTTTCGTGGGTGAGCGTGGCACGCGATTGCGCCCAGACGACGTGCAGGCGCTGATAGCCACACAACGTATTATTGCCTCAATGGTGCCGGGTTTCCGCTTCAGTTTGGGTTTCTCCGGCAAGTTCTATCATCACGGCGAGCGGGAGGAGAATTTGGGAGATGACTATTTGTTGCGCAATGTGCAGGAATTCAATTGGTTCTCGCACATGTGGAAGCACCAGCAACCACATCTGTATGACAATCTGACTTTGCTCATGTCAGAGATGCAACTGAACTACGCCTTCGCCAAGGAACACAACATTCCCACTGACTCCGGCTACTCAATATCACCGCACCATTCGGGTGTATATCCGGCGCACGAAATACTCTACATAGCGTGGAAGAAAATTTGGAATGTGAAAGTCACCTCCACAGAGGAGTATCCGCATTTGCGACCTGCACGCTTAAGACGTGGCTTCATACACCGCGACATAATGGTATTGCCACGACAAACCTGTGGCCTCTTTACCCACACCATGTACATCGATCGCTACCCAGGCGGGCGTGACAAACTCGACGAATCGATACAGGGTGGCGAACTCTTCCAAACTATAGTCTATAATCCTATAAATATTTTCATGACGCATATGTCTAACTATGGTTCGGATCGGTTGGCATTATACACGTTCCAATCGGTGATAAAGTTCCTGCAATGCTGGACTAATCTGAAACTCAGCTCAGCGCCGCCCATTCAACTAGCGGAAATGTATTTCCGTCTACATCCCGAAGAAGTGGATCCTGTTTGGGGAAATCCCTGCGACGATCCACGCCATAAGAAAATCTGGTCGAAAAAGAAAAGCTGTGATTCATTGCCCAAATTTCTAGTGATTGGTCCACAGAAAACGGGTACAACTGCACTCTACACATTCCTCTCTATGCACTCAAGCATCACTAGCAACATACCCAGTCCCGACACTTACGAAGAAATCCAATTCTTCAATGGCAACAATTATTATCGTGGCCTCGACTGGTACATGGACTTCTTCCCATCGGATGCGAGCTCAAACACCACCGTGGCAACCACTACGCGTTACATGTTCGAGAAGAGTGCGACCTATTTCGATGGTGAAGCGGTGCCGAAACGTGCTCATGCTCTCTTACCGCATGCCAAGATCGTTTCGATTCTCATTTCCCCAGCGAAACGCGCCTACTCTTGGTATCAGCATCAACGCGCACATGGTGATGCGATCGCCAATAACTACAGCTTCTACCAGGTGAGTATTTTTTAGAATCTGTCGTACTCTTTTCTGGATTTCTCGGAGCGTATAAAATATATCAAGAGGGACAGCAATCCACCTAGTTTGATACATTTTTCGATAAGCGAAAACCACAAATATTGAGCTTCCATTTGTCGTTATCAATTCTCAAGTTTGCTTACGCTCAAGTAAAGAAAACATCTCTGCATCTTTCGAAATTTATCGTCTCAATATGAATTGGTTCTATGAGTTCTGCATACAATTGCTTCTGTATTCTAAAATATTCAGTCTTTTGTTATACATTTTGGTGCATCTGCAATAATCTGCGAGACGCTAAATCGTATTAGATACTAAACTGATTAATAATTTTCAATAAAGACCGCAGAACTATAAACTAAACTAAACTGATGAGTGCCCTCACCTGATAAAGTAACTTCACCTGTGACAACTCTTCGAGGTCGGCTCTCCAAAATATATTTTCGCTAAACACTCCCAATTAGCGGCTTTTGTCTTCTGTGATGGCTGGTGTCCGTCCCACTTTATTACAGACTAGGATCTGTTTGGTTTATTTAACGTACACGATTGTCTAACTCCCATCCTTTCCACTAAGATTCTATGCCTCCATTGGACATTGCCCACATAATTGGCAGCTGAGTTGATTACCCACCCATACATACGCATATAAATAAATATATAAATCAGCAGATTTCCTGCTGAAGTTCATTTCATATACTCGCCAAACCAATATACATACGTATACATATATATATAAATGTTTATATAGGAAAGTCATAGTCGACATGCAGTCAAAATTGAGGAAAATCATAAGCCACACATATACTCCGAAATCCTATTTTCTTACCACAATACCATTGTCGACTCCATCAGGCTGCTATTGCTGCTTGTGGTTGTGATGAATAGACTGCACTGAATACGCTGGACAGCAGCGACGACGATGTTCTATCGATTGTCTGCCAACGTCAGTGCGAAGACTTGAAGTGGACTCAAACCACATGCCTCTTGAATTATTGCACGGATGCGCATGCTGACGGAGTAAATGATAATGTCCAACTTGTGGTCTGCAGGAGTCTTCAACCAGGTGTATGCAAGTTCTTAAGGAGGTGAATGAATGCAGGAATAACGATTTTTCGTTTAATTTATTTCACTATTTCATAAATCAAGCATGAAGTGCAAATTCTGGGTGATTTATTAAAATAATTTTAAATGCTCCCATGAGTGTACTAAAATACAGACACATATGAAACTCCGATCAACTGAAATTGATCCTTAAACTTGGATTTTAATTATTTGCTGAATTTATTTTTAAAATGTGTCCGCCATATTAGTCAGCCATTTTGAATTTTTGAAAAGTAACAACATATTCGTAATCAGCGACACCGAGAACCCCCGAGTAACATATTGTTTTTTGAGGGTAAGAACCGTGATCTGAAGTGGTTAAATGGATCGGATTTGGGTTCAGCGACCCCTAAAACATTTAGTACACACAGTAAGACTCCCATGTCAGCACCAAATTATTTTTGGCTGTGTATTCAACGTTATCCTCTGTCCATTTTTTAATTTTTGCTGCAACTCTGAAACATTTTATATACAAATGAAATATATAAATCAAATCTAGAATCAAATTTTCAGTATGAAGAACGGCTGATTCAAGGTCTAGCCTTAGAGTATCCTATGATATACACTTTGGTCCATGTCCTCTCGACATAATTAATGGAGTCGAGCTAGAGCTAACGGCAGCAGGTTGTAGCTCAAAGAGTGAGGTTGTCTTATGGACAGACCTTAAAGGTATTGCATCTCAAAAAATATATCAAAGAGCGCACATACCTCGAACCATTAAATTCACTCATAAAACCCACATTTAATCCTTTAATATAATTTGCCTGTTTGATGCACCCTGTATGCATGTTTATATGGATGAGCACACTTATCCACATAAATACTTGAGTGCTTTATTCCTGACATTCGCCCTAACAGAACGTCTCCACCTGTCGCCACAACTTAAGTCTCACACACACGCATACAGAGAAGTGCATGCTATGGACAACAACCGATGTTTGCATTAAAGCTCGGATTATCTTTCCAAACTGGTTTTCCGACAGATGACCGAATTATGTGCATTTCAAGTAAATTGTTATGCGATTTGCTCTTATACACACCCATACATCGGTGTAACCGCATTTGTCAGTTAGCTCATGCAACGTGTTAGTTCCTGTGTTGCCACATTTCAAATCCTATTTGTTAAGTGTAGCAATTTTATTGTTGTTTTGGTTGTCACTATTGTTTGCATATGCTTTTCACATATTTCCAGTGCCGAACTAGGGTGTAAAGTAAATGCAGATGACATGCAGTAAGACGCAAATAAAACCACAAATCAGTTTAATGCTTGAGTGAGTGCGCTCTCACTGATGCCCCAAAAGAAAGCGGACTAACTTCGGGTCACTGTCGTTCAGGTTTATTGTTGGGTATTACAAATTTTTCATTACTTAGTTCGTGTACAAGGTGAAGTACTTGGGTCTCATCCTGGACAATAAGCTGCCTTGAAATCCAATCGGTTGCCTTATACTGTTGAGATTCATTGGGAAGAGGTGGGGTCTCCCATCAAAGGTGGTGGAACACTATGCGGCTCCTTCACTTTCCACCGAGTGGCGGCGAGGGATGAAGCAGCTGGAGAAGAGGAGGCTCCGCTGTCCTCTGGTGCTCTAGCACAGGATCTCTGGATCTGGCGAAATCCTTTTGGCTCAAAGTGAAGCACAAGAACTAAGTGCACTTAAACAGATTCATCTTGCCGCAATGGTGGGAGTACTCACCGGACACTGCGGAATTGGTATACATGCAATGAGGCTGGGAATCCTGCCGGACGCAAACTGGTATAGCTGTTTGGAGGAAAGCGAGGCGGAGACACCAAGTCATGTCCTCCTCCACTGTCCAGCGTTCGGAAGACTAATGTTGAAACATCTCGGCAGCCATAGTTTAGGCGAACCATGCGAACTTGCCGGACTAGACATTGCGCTTCGACGTTATGTAGTGGTCTGCTTTGCGATCTAGACCTAGAAATTTGGAAAACATTTCCAACAGGGCTAACGGAATGCGAATTACGCAGTTGAGCAAGAATGACTGATGTGTTTGCGTGCGCAGTCAGTGGGGCGCAATTGCATGGACTTGCTCGATTCACACCTTGTACAAATTCGCACATTCTTGCAGACATGCCACACAACTGCGTGCAAGGGATTGCTAGACCGCATGCATATGTGTACTAGTGTGTGGATGTGTGTGTGGTTGCCACCTGCTGTTTCTGCACGCCAAAGCACATTTTATGTGTGTGTTTCGCTTTTCATGCAACGTGTTGCACAATTTTCGGGTTTATTGTCTGAAAGTTTTTCAATTTCCAACCACAATGCAAGCAATGGCACTTCCCCTCGCCAACCGCCAAGCGCTCTCCGCTCGACTCTTTAATCGTTGTTGCCGCAATTTCTTTCCGGTCACCACACACTCACTCATCCCATTCATTTATCACGACCAGATTGCTTGCCATATTTTCTTGATTTGCTGTTGTTGCTATCGCATTTGTGGCATCGAAATAATCCTAATCAACTCAATTTGTGGCCACACATGTCAACATATGTATCTGTATCTGTGTGTGGATGTGTAAAGAGTGCGCTTACAAATTGAGAATTCAAATTCAATAGAAAATTCGTTGCATACATTTAGGTGCATTCGAGCATTTAATACTTATCTTCTTACAGATTCTTTGGAAAATTTCGAGTCTTTTAGCTTTTACGCATTTATTGCCAATTACATACATAGTTGAGTGTTTGCTTGTAAGAATTTCAATTGAATTTTTATATGAAAGTGTATCTGTGTGTGTATTAAAATGCAACTCTACTTTTCATTGAAAATATTAAATATTTAGTTCAACTAATATTGTTTTCAGTCTGTTTAAAAGAAGAAGCTTAAATTCTCAAAAATAATATTGAATTAAAATTTGTATAGCTTCTATATATATTTTTTCGTATTATTTACAATATTAAAATTTTTTATATAACCCTGTTAATAACCGGGTAGCCGTGTGTCCACCATGATGTATTAGTATGAATAACTTAAAAACAAAACAATAGTTCACCTTAAGTTCCTGGTAACGTTGTTATTCAATTCGAAGGGTAGGTAATTGTGAGTGAACCTAACTTTAACTTTAAATATATTATTAAAATTAGCTTAATCTTCAGCCAATATTATATGTTATAGTATTTTATATTAGGTTGGCAAATACCACCCTTCCGCTTTTTTGCTCTTTCTTCAATGCTTTATAATCGGACTTAGTTCAAATATGCGGCGTTTCGTTCGATAATCTGTTTCCATCTAGACGGCAACTTCATAATACCCCCCTCGTAGAAGCCCCCCTCCTTATTTGCGAAGAACTCGGACAGCCACTTTTCACAAGCCTGTTTTGAGTTCAACTTTACACCACCAAGACCGTTCGCCATGGACAGGAACAGGTGGTAATCACTTGGCGCTATGTCCGGGCTATATGGTGGATGTGATAAAACCTCCCTTCCGAGCTCCCGTAGCTTCTGACGACTCATCAACGAAGTGTGTGGTCTGGTTCTGGTGGCACACTACACTCTTCCTGTTGGCCAATTCAGCACGCTTCTGATCGATCGCCTGCTTCAAGCGGTCCAGTTGTTGGCAGTAGATGGTAGAATTAAGCGTCTGGCCATATGGGAGCAACTCATAGTGGATGACAAACACACAGCAAAACCTTCCTGGCCGTCAATCCCGGCGTGGCCACTCTTTGGGACGATTCACCGGCCTTCGACCACGACCGTTTTTGCATGAGATTGTCGTATGTGATCCATTTTTCGTAGCCAGTCACCATCCGCTTCAGAAATGGATCGAGTTCGTTCCGTTTCAGCAGAATGGCTTATCCATGTTGTCGCTTTCACCCGCTCTAAATCGTCGAAACCATTCCTCCGCAGTTCGAAGTGATAGAGTACCATCCTCCAAAACACCATTAATCTCACGGAACGTTTCTCTAGCGGATTTGCCTTTAACGAAGGAAAACTTTAAAATAGCGCGAATTTCGACGTTAGGGAACTCCATGTATACACGTCTATAACTGTTGAACGCAATATCCAAACTAATCATGGCGACGTTTTGTAGGTTATACCTTTCATAGATGTATAGTATTGCCAGATACGAGCTCTTTAGCGCTTTATACATAGCCGCGAAATTCAAAAGACAAAAAGGCGGAAGGGAGATATTTGACAACCTAATATAATGTATAATGTTAATTGCAACAGTGAAATAATTGAAAGTTCATCACAAATTGGCTGTTGACAATTATCACAGCTCTTGCGAGTTCTTCGTTGTCCTTTCGCTGGAAAATCAAAGCATAAACAAGTTTTTGTGGCACTTTACGTTCTTTTTTTATATAGTTGAGTCTCTGGATGAGGATTTGGTGCAAAAGTTCCTACTGCATGTCTTAAAACTGTTTCTATGACAATCTTCTTAGTGAATTGATGGTTTGCATTGTTCTTTTATTCGTAGTGTTAGTTTTCCCTAGATTTTCGACGTTCTGTAGTTTTTCGGCCTGTCCTAATATTTAAAAAAATTTGGATATGTTGCCAGGGAAAAATCATGAGGAGTATAGTATAGTATAGAGTAGAGTTTTGCACTAACCTAACCAGTGAAGATGCCTATCATAGAATAACATTACCATTGACAATCTCGAAATCGTCGTTAAGTATCTTCGAACCATTTGACCTTAGCATCAACGCCAGTTTTATATTTTCAATGTCAACAATGTTAAGATTCTATGATTCTCTCCTTATAGTGAAAAGCTTGGTTAAGCTTTGTTTAATAATATTAAAACTCCCACTAAGGGTTAAAATTAAAATTCCAATATTATTTAATTTCTATTATTGTAGAGATTTGAATTTACTAAAGAATATTTTTTTATATTCCATTTTTGATGATTCCGCGTCAAACCCCACACATTGATAGAATTTTTGTTTGTATGTCGCCTTACTTAAATTATGTCTCTTTGCCGGTGTCTATTTTGACGCGAGAGTTTTCTCTGTTTTATTTCAAAAGCCACGAAATGTATAGTGATTAACAACAACAGAAACATAAGTATTTTCTTTTTGAAACGTTTAAATTCATATGAGGTCCTTTGAGCCAAATTTCACTTCGAAAATCGTTTGAAACTCATTGTGCATTCATGTGTAAATAATAATTATTGTTAGATTTTAAATTAAACAATGCATTTTTCTGCCAAAAATCGTTTGAAAATATAATTTTCTATCTAGTAACCAATAATGAAGTTGAAGTTATTCAATATCAAAAAATTATTATAATTATGTACATACCAATAGATAATTGTAGATACACCTGTCTTCCGTAAGCATATGTAAGCCGGTTAGCACAATTTAGTGTAGTAATCACAATTGCGAGTACTGTATCTGTGTGTAATCAGCCCGTGAAATCGCCGTGACCAATGGTGACCGCAGAACCGCAATCAGTAAAAGCTGAATATCTGATTACGAGATAAGCAAAATGTTGCAAATATTTCAATTTAATCGAAATTGTGGTAATGACCATGTAAACTACCGTTTCGTGCGTTTCTAATTTATATATATGCAGTTACACAGACACACATACAAATGCAAGCGTGTGTTGGTGCAGCATGCAAAATTAAGTGGCTGCTATTTATTAAGTTCATGCTTACAACTTACAAATTTTACAATAGTGGCTATAGTTGTAGTATGTACAATCAAATATATATACAGTTTATTCAACGGGTTAATATATGTATGTGCATATATAATATAATTGTAATTATGTATATACATATAGATGCGTGTAGTTTACAACATGGAAATATTCGTTTTCTGATTTTTGATTTTAATTAACGCCAATTAGTGGTTTGCTCATACATTTGTGGCTCCGGACAACGTGGTCTGACTACTGGCTTTGGTATTTTGTATACGGCCAGCATAAGTTTAGTAGGTAAATTGACTTTTTGTTTATATCAAATATAGGCACTTTGAGGTTAAACGCTCCAGATCTGTTGAAATTCGAAGAAAGATAGAAATAATTTCATATTTCTGGATAATGTGCCATGAATGCAAAATGACAACATAGAAAGAGATCTGGTTTTAAGGATTTTGCCTGCAACTATCTCAAACAGGACTTATGTCTGTCCGTTTATATATATTTTATTTTCATATTATACTTTTTAAATATCAGATCACTCATTTCACTTCTTTCGGCTTCAAGCGCTTCATCGTTTTAAGAAAGTTAAAATATCTTGAATTTCACACCTTCAAGCATCCTAGTGAACTTGCGGGAATATAAATAAAACGCTTAAAGAGATTTGATGTGATTTTACTGACTTTGTAACACTGCTCCAGACGAACCCTCACTTTTCCAACACGCCGAGAGAGGTATAAAGTAGTCTACACTTACATCTTTGCTCTTACTACTCACAACTTGACGTCTACATCTTCTATAATATAAAAATGAATCGCAAAATGTGTTGCTAAGCGCATAACACGAGAACCGCTGAACCGATTTCGTAAATTCTTTGTTTAGAATGTTTTTAGAGGTACCGGGATGGTTCTTACGGAGAGAAATATTAGAAAAATTGCCTGAAAAAGTCTTAAATCCACAATTTTCTAATCACCCATACAAACAATTTGTTGTCGTTAGTCTCGAAAAAAGTCGAGAAGGGCCAAACCGATCTGGCTAATTTTAGTTTTGAAATATTTATGGAAGGCCAGGGAAGGATTAGAAAGTAATTATATATCGAAAAATAGTGAGGAAGATATCAAGAAGATGATTTTATTTGAATTGACAACAAAATTATAAAAAAAATCAAAACAAAAAATAATAATATTTTGAAAGTTGTCATTGTTGCTTTGTTAAAATATTTGTATCATTGTTCAATTGTATAAGGCTGTGTCGATAGCCCAAAACAATTTGTAACAAGTAGGGAAAGGCAACCGAACATTTTATACTCTCGCAATTTATTGATGTAATTTTATTACACAAAATTTGAAATGAAGTGCAATAGAATAACGAAAATCAGCATATTTAGTACATGAGGGTTGAGGTAATTCCTGAACCGATTTCCCTCATTTTCAACGCCCAGGTATAATGGGAATATTTGCAACTTGGCACCTGTTAGTAGGCAGACAAACGGCAATTCGGCCTTGAAATTACTCTTAAATTGCAAATCAACGCCAAAAAAAGAGCTATAAAGAAGATTTTCCAGATATTCAAGTGGCTGGAGGTACTGCACAGGATTTTAAAAGACTTACGCGACAACGAAAATATTTTTGGTGAAGCCATGATTCTGTTGACAGTTGATTTTCGCCAGACTATTCCTGGATCAACTGTTGCTGACGAACTAATCACATTCCTAAAATCATCTAATTTGTGGCGACACATAAAGAATCGCCAATTAACAAATAACATACGAGTGTTTTTCCAACAATATCATACTGTGATTGTAGAAATAGTTGAAAATGGTAGCGACGCAGTTGACACCTCGATGGATTAATAACATTTTTAACGGGTCACTTCATGGCCTCGAAAGAGGAGCTTATTCATCGTGTTTTTTCTGACATAAAACCATAATATAATAAACATAAATGGCTGATTGAATGACCTATATTGGTGGTAAAAAAACAAGGATCTCTTTGATCTTAATGCGACAATTTAGAATTTCGTTAAAGGAGGGTTGACACAGCTACAAACCAGAATGACGTATTCAATTATCCCACAGACTATTTTAAATTGATGGACTATCCCCATTCACTTGCAATTAAAAGTAGTGTGAGTTTTCATCATGCTGCGTAATATAAATCAACATCAAACTTTGCAAAAGAACAAGACTGGCTGTGAAGAAGGTAATCAATATCGTCACCAAGATAAAACTAAAATTAGCCAAGATAAAGCCAACTATGAAATTTGGTCATTTGTTACTTTCTCCAATATACGATTAAAAAAATCAAAGTTTTACAAATTATGATGATTTACGCTTAACACAGATCTACAATGATGTCTATCAATCATTTTAAAATGTATCGGCTTTTCGTCTTTATCTGCATTGAAAGATTTACTAATTTAGCCACAAAACGTGTGGCTGGGTCTGCTAGTTACATTAATAAGAAAGTCTTTGAGATTCCCAATAATCTTCATCTTCTTCTTACAATTGGATGTGTGATTGGTTACATTGCCCTAAAACTAAATCTGGAAAGACACGCAGTGCAAGTCAAATGGCATTCTAACATTGCTTTCCTGAACATGTATTATGAGAGTGACATGGAGAGGCTACATATGTCCGATATGCTTTTAGTAGACATCCATTCAAGGTCTGATGCCTGATGGATTCCAAGTAGTCTGTATTTTTCATCTGTTCTCAGCTAATCGTTGAAATTGTGAATTGAGCTCTCTCCTGATCGATCCTAGCAGGTATGGTATTAACTTTTCCTTAGATTCATCTAGAAAATATGCTATGCTAGAATTAGTCATTGACAACGACAAGGACAGGTCTGCCGTCTGGCTATCTGTGTAATATTGGTGCTTTATGTATCCTCTCGTAGTTAGTCAATAGAGCTTTACAGGCTTTCTCTATGTCCAGTAGTTCAGCTTGGAAGATGCTAGCCGAGTTCGGTAGACAGATAGCGAGAGAAAAGTTAAGATCATCGGAAAATACCCCCGTGCTTACTCCGTAGTCCATTTTGGACCCATCGGTATAAACTGAGTTGGTATCTTCATCCCCGACTATGTTTTTTTTCCATTCTTGTCTAGAGGGTGTCCTCAACCGGAAGTAACTATTGAAATCTAACTTTGGAAGATTGTAGTGTGTTTTATTAACGTTTACTTTGAATTGGTGTCAATAGGAAGGAAGGAATAATAAGATATTAATCATTGCTTCGGGAAAATCCTGACTTTTATATATATTTTCTTTACATGTACAAAAATGAAAGCTCGTTCTCCTATTAATATAGCATTAATTGGTTTAAACTGTACAAACAAGAGCCCCATAAAACTCTCTGTGCATATTCATCTCTCATACTTATCTTTCTTTTAACAGGTAATCACAGCCAGCGACTCGGCGCCTAAAGCTCTAAAGGATTTGCGTAATCGCTGCTTGAATCCCGGCAAATATGCCCAGCACCTGGAGCACTGGTTGGCCTACTATCCCGCCCAGCAACTGCATATCATCGATGGCGAACAGTTGCGCCTCAACCCGGTGGATGTGATGAACGATTTGCAGCGCTTCCTCAAAATACAACCGACACTCGACTATTCGAATCATTTGCGTTTCGATGCGAAGAAGGGATTTTTCTGTCAGGTGCTCAGCGAGAAGCGCATTAAGTGTCTGGGCAAATCGAAGGGCCGCCAATACCCGTCGATGGACGAGCGCAGCGCCAAGCTGCTGCAGCGGTGAGTACTATTGTATTTTGTGGTGTGTGGGTTCGCAGGTATTTCTGCTGTGTAAATGCGGGTGCGTGGGCGTCTGCAATTGGCTAACAATTCATGTGCGAAATGTTGGAATGCGCGTCGATTGTTGAGTGGCCAAGTGAAGTGCAAAATGACGTTTGTTGTTGCTGTTGCACTCTCGAGCTGCACGCATATAGGCGAAGCACTCATCGAGGCTGCGAATTGGTTGGTGGTCGGTGCAGAATGTCGAAATCCAATTGAGATTGTGTGGAATTTACATACGGCTCCTGTGCGCCTGAGTGTATGCTTCAAT
Source organism: Zeugodacus tau (assembly GCA_031772095.1). Lineage (NCBI taxonomy): Eukaryota > Metazoa > Arthropoda > Insecta > Diptera > Tephritidae > Zeugodacus > Zeugodacus tau. The sequence continues at coordinate 38,217,019 of CM062653.1, read as the reverse complement.
AAATCTAAATGGTTTGACTGTTTATTTTTGATTTTTTTGCTGTTGTTGCTCAATTTCGCATGCTTGATCGCTTGCCAGCAAAATGCCGTTACTGCTGCAGCAACAGTGGTGGTTTAGGCAAAGTGCATTTCACTGTTTCCTAAATTGCTTTTGCGTTTTTGTTTCGCCAGCTTTGCCAGCTCAACGCTTCACTGTCACCTCAACCGGCACTTTTGCGGCGTGCAAACAAAAGTGTGGAATTGCAATCCATGTGTATGTACGACAGGCGCACACGTGACGCCCGGTCGGCATGTTCGGCTCTTCTTCCTTTTATTTTGCAACTTTTTCTCGCTGCACTTTCCGGCTATCAGTGCTGCCCGCGCGGTGGTTATCACACGACGGCCAATGTGCGACATCCTGCAGTGACAGCTCCAACTGCAGCTCTTGCTTTCATCCAGTTTTAAAGTTCTCCATTCAGTTTGCAAGTTGCTGATCCACTTTACTTTTTTAATGTGTGTTTTCTGCTTTTTACTCCTACTCACACACTTGTTGGTGCCTGTCGGCTGTGGCAAGCGCATGAAAGCTTGTCATTTCGTGCGAGTTTATATTTGTATGAGTCTGCTATGGCATATAGTATGAACGTACGTTTGTCTTACGAGGGATGTCATGGGGGCTCCGTATTAATACTTGATTTGTATGTGATTTTGTATTTGCGAAATGTAGGTAACATGACCAACAATACTGAACTCCATCGGAATTCCTCCTGTACTTGATTCTTAAGCATTCTAAAAAATGTGCTTCTGTCTACAATAGTGACGGCTGTTGTTTAGTTCTATATCTAATAATGTTATAACATCTGAAGAGGCTTTTGCTACTATTCGCTTGCACAATGCATAATATTTTTCGACATAGAAATGTTTGTATTCATCCCTTCATTTAAATCAATACGTAACTATGTATATCTGTTGTCATTTGGAAATCGTACAATGTGATCAACAAGCAGTTGGATGCAGTATACTGTGGCTCATGTTCTCAGATGACAACTGTCGAGAACTAGTTTAGAGAGTTTCAACAGTGTTCGCACGTCAGTTTATGATGAGCCATGCCAAGGTGCCTTAAAACCATTTATCAAGAGAGACAACGTGACAAAAGTCCAGATTTCGAGGACCCCCGATTGCAGAGATGTGATACAGACAGTAGGCAACTGTAAAGGTCGCGTGTATCTTATCATACATTTCGTTCACTCATGACACATTCGACGCCGAGTTATAGAAAAAAGTGTTCTTCCATCATGGCATCTCTAGTTACAAATTGGATCAATTAGAACTACGAATTACTGATCCTAAAAGATTTTGATCTATCTAATATATTTTCCACATTTTTATTTTCTCCTTTTGTTTTCAAACTTTAAAAAGTCACGCTGTAGTCACGAAGACTTGCTTTGAAAACCTTCAGAAATCTAGGGTTGAAGAAGCAGGATCACCGATTGGTCAAGGGTAGCGATCTAAACAGAGATATCGTTGATAAACAAATCGCCCTTCCATAACTTTTCGATTTCTTTTGACTCAACATGCTCGACAACGGAATTCTTTATAAATCAGTTTATTTTTCCGTGTTTCTTTTTTAGTTGGAAAAAAATACAATACATCACAAATGTTGCATAGAATATGACCATAGAATCACATATGTGTATATAGTCATGAGATATCGATTAATGTATATCGAAAGTTATTTTTTATCGCACAGCTCTGCATTGCCAATCCCTGCAGGTTACTATGGCGCCCACGTAGGAACATGTAGTGTAATGTTAATGTTATTTGTTGCTTGTTGTTTTTGGTGCAACATTCTTTATACACCGTTAGTCTACTGGTGTTTCCTAATAATGTCCACTTAATTAATATTGGATTAAGTTCGTGGATTTCAATAAAGTTCGCTTTTGTATCGAAATACCGAAACGCTCACAATAACAACACACTGCCATACAAACAAATACATATGTATATGTGTATTGTATACTGTTGCACACCCGCATGGGTGTAGAGCATCTGTGGAAGCGTGGCAACACAACTTTTAATTAACCGTCGATTAATGATGTTTACCGAATGAATTACATAATAAATAAATTTCGGATTAAATGCATAATGAGTTTAAATTGGATATTTGACTAAAAAACGTTTTTCGTAATACATGAAAAAATTATAAATAAAAGTAATAAGCCCCAATTATTAAAATTAAATCAAAAGCAAAAAGTTTAATTGTTTACTTCATTACACTCTAAATGCTTTTGAATAGAGTAAACAGTTAGCCGTAACAGTAAGGTTTCGATAAAACATGAAGATACGGTTTCACTCAAATGAGTAGGTCAAGATGGAAAGAAGCATCCATATTGATGAGAATGCAATTCCTTGGTTTACCTTCATTTCGTTTGTAAAAAATTTTAAAATAGCTGCTATTTAGCCCTTTGATTAGCTCATCTTTAACCCAGGGCTCCTGCATGAGTCTGATGTCGATGCCCCTCTCATTTAAGAGGGTTATCAGATTGGCTGTAGCACTTTTTGAGTGCTGCAGGTTTATCTGCACGAATCTGATCTTACTCGTCATTGCTGCTATCTTTTATGGCGACATCCCTTACCAACTGGTTGGCGTCGTCGACAGGAAAGAGGTCTTCGTCAGCCACTTTGTTACCCTGGAACACTTTCAACCTGGCCCTGCGGATACCGAAGCTGATTTTGTTGTCATGCATACCCGTAAGAAAGTCCAAAGAGGCCTGGTCCGCGTACTTGATCACCCTATAACCCCTAAGGGTTTCCGAGGAGTCAAACTCTGGATGGGGACCCGCCGGCTTTTCGACTACATAGCTTAGAACTAGACTTGATAATCTAACGTCAATCTCCACCCATTTTTCCTGCATCGTGGTAGGTGTGGAGGAGTTGTCGTCGATGACAGCCGTTAAGTTCCCTGTTTGGGTTTTTTGGACAGAGTTTCCGACTGTTCGTTTTGTGAGCGATTTCTCTTTCGACTTATACTGCTTTACGATTTCTACGGGTGGTTCCGATTGCTTCCTTTTCAGTGTGCTTTCGTACTCCTCTAATATTTGCTGTAGACGTTTTATCCCCTCTTCGTTAACTGAAGTGCCGGCAGCCTGATCTTTGGCTATCTTGCCTAACACATATACGGCCCTCTGATACCTCACTTGATTTAGGGATTTCTTGCATTTTTTACATTTTTCCCCTTTGGCTGCTAGTGTACTTTGGTTGGTACTCTGTGCAGCTTTGGAGGTGGAGGGTTCCGTATTCAGAATTGGGGTACTCTGATTAGTTCCCACTATGTTAGCTGCTGTCGCTACCGGCGTACTATGGCTGGTACCTCCGGTAGCACTCATTATCGTCTCTTGACTGGAGGCGAGGAGGGCGTCTTCATCGGATTCCATGGTCTGATTCCGATACGTTGTTTCCGTAGTCCCTGTCACAGTTGCTATGGTCGTCAAAGTGTTAGTTGTTATTGACACCTTGGCTTAGGGTGGTGTTCGTGCGGGCATCCTACCACTTTCCACAACCAGACGTGGGTGTAAAACCAAAAGGTTTATTTATCCACACCTCCTTTGTGAAAATTATGAGGTTTCCCCTCTTAGTTCGTAAGAGCCATGTGAGTTCCAATTTGGGATGCTCACATTTCTATTGCTTAAGCCCCTTCGCCACGACAAGCCGATCAACCTCGAAAGGGCAAGGTAGAGGCTGGTATCGATCCATACTTTTAATCAAGTTTCCTACTGAAGAGTGCCGTTTTTTAGATACTTTGATGATTAAGTCCTATATTATTTTCCAATTTGCTTAGGCCCGGATAAAATATGTTTCGATCCTTTACTCAAGCCCATTCTATGGTTGAAAAGGGTGAAGATATTATTTTACAAAGAATTGAAGAACCCATTTATTCTTATACATTATTCATCACCGCAGTGATATTTTCCGTCCTTCCACTTTTATTTTAGTTTATGAATGTTAACTAAGTGTTCATTGAATCGATCTGCTAAAATATTAACATCAGGTATAGGAGGCACGTCTAATCGATTTTGACTTTATTCAGATAACTTGTCTCCACTTGTTGATTTTTTATGAAGCTTCCCTTTTTGAATATTTTATTCGATCTCCTTAATAAAAGTTTTCTCCATATTTAATAATTTGCTTGTCAAATATATTTTTTAATAATCATTCTCTTCTTCCTTTTACTCACATTTAGCTACTATCTGAGTCACAATACGGCGCTGGTGAAGCTGCTGAAGAAGTTGGGCTCACGACCCATACCACAGTGGCTGAAAGACGACCTCTCGACGGGCACGTGATAGCTAATGCAATTCCGGCGACTGCGCAACAAGCTGCGAAAACAATTCGAAATGGTATACGTAAGACTCAAACAACAGACGGACACAAACAACGACAACGAGGTGCTGGAGGATGAGGAGGAAGCGCCTAAAACTATACCATACAGACATCACAGACGCAACAGCTGGACGCGCTATTAGCGAGCCCGCTTGCGGAACAGCAATTTGTGCGGGTCGAACGGAGGAGAAATGAAAGCAGCGATTAGGCGCAAAGCATAAGAAACGTGAAACAATTGAAGTCAATATCTAATTTACTATTAGCTACTAAATCATGCATATTGTGTATCTATGTAGTTTAAGGCAAAACCACTAAAAATCTGTTATATGTAAGTCTGTATACGATCATGTAAATGTAGTGTTAAGTAAATATATATATGTAACTATGTATGTATATGTTAATGTGCGCTAGGCGAAATGACGGCAGTCGAAAAATCACTCGGCTGTCATTTATGTAATTAAAAATTAATATATACGCTTGTATGTGTGACTTTATGTGTGTACACATGTGTTTACTTTATGTTTTATGTATATATGTATGTAACATTATATGAATAGATATTACGTAACTACAATGTGCATAGTGTATAAATGTGTAAAGGCCATATTACATGTGTAAGTGTGTACATAAACATACATACAAACAAACAAACAAAAACAAAGAAACAGTAACAAACAATTAAATAAAAAAAATGTTTTAGTAAAAACTAACTAATATAAATATCTTATAAGTACTGTATAGTTGTTGTTATAATTGTAATCAGCAGCTTTAATTATGTCGCTAAAAAAAACAACAAGGCTTGGCAGAAAATAACAACTGACAAAATTCAATTTGCTTTGCAGACGTTTCTTAAGCGCTCTTAGATGATTCCAAAATTATTGTACAACGTATCATAAATGAAAATTTATTTTTTTAAAGAACGCGCAAGGTTTCTCGAAAACATGTACATATATAAGGTATGCAAATGTTGAATCAGTTAGTGCTTACAGCGTACTTCGGGAAAATTCCAAAAATGGCAACTATTATATTTTAATAAATTTGTATCGAAGTTATTGTTGAAAATTACTCCACGAAATGTGAAATAAAGTATGAAACTTGTAAATTTTTTCTAACAGCATTCATGTTCTTTTTCACCAATATAATTAGAGTACTGTGATTCATTAAAATTAAAAAAAAAAAAAAAAATAGTTTCAGATTTGCTAAAGTTTAACACAAAATTGTAAAAAAAAATTAATTCTTCGCTCTTGATGGTGACAATATGACCTACCATTTCAAAAAAACTTATTTTAGTTTAATAATCAGATCGTTGTTAATGTCTAAATTATAGTAAATTTCCAAAAAATAGTTGAAATGATGAAGCAAGGGTAAGGGTTTCTAGGCGACAAACGCTGATCATTTCGAGTCTGGATGGATTGCTACAATAAACGTTGACAGTAGTCTTCACTGCTCAAATGTTTCAATAATCGTTTTCGAAAACAAACTAACAGTTGTGATTAACTAAAACTCAAAATATTCTTTCTACGAATTCATCAAAGAAATATTTTTTGACCAATATTTTAATTTCCACAAATTCCAAACCACACATTTATAATTGAAAGCCTGGAATTGTTCAAAAACGTGTAGCTTTCGGTCAACGTTATGATTATGAAACTAGAGAAATTTAAAAAAACTCAAGTACAAATTACCGAAAATTCCACAACTGAAAAATATTAATTCCGCATAAATTTTAATGCTTATGATTAATGTACATGATGTGTTCAAAAAATAACGGGAATTGTAAAATTCAAAATTTTACGGATTCGATGAGTTCCATTAAAAAAATATTATTATTATTATACTTTAATTTTCAGCTGCATTCATAGTTTACTTTGTCTGTAGCAGCCTATTAGGTTAGTTGCGTTTTTGTGAGCTTAGCGATTTTCACGTGTTCAAAACTGACACTTAGTTGCTTGTTCTTGAATTCTTTAGCAAAAATAATACTGTAACTATGGTTCAGCCACCATATTCGCCAAATTAGTCTTGGAGCCATAGAGTCTTAGTGTAACTTTTTCTTGTTTCCAAAAATAAAGAGAACTTTAAAGGGCTGTCGTTTTACAAGCGTACGAAAAAAAGCTGAAAGACTCAAAAACTATCCTATAAATCAAATTTAAGAAGTGTTTCAACGATTGGAAGAATAATTACATAATATCGAATGGAGACTAGTTTAGAGTTGACAAGATTAATGTAGACGAATGAATAATTTTTTTTATAAGTTTTGTATCCATACGTAAAACTTGCACTTATTGAGTAAAATTCTCATGCCACAAACTGTGAGATTGAAAACTTCTTGGTAGCAATACTATTATGAACATGGAAAAAATTAAATGATGTTTGGGTAATTACCATGTATTGTTCCCCGTTTGTGAGCGATGTTTTTACTTATTTAGGGTTAGGTTGTAAAAGAAAAAGATTCGTGACAGCTAAACGTAGAACTGTTAAATTTAATTAAATTACTGGAAATGTGCTGCACTTTTTATACAAAATTAAATGCCATAAATGTCTAACTGCATAAAATCATTTTACTTTTTATTGTGTTATTGCGCCATAACCTACCAGAACATTATATTTTTTAATCACAATCGAAGTGATTCGTTATTTTATTGCTGTAGATAAAACAAAATTTATTACTGAAACAGTCTAACTAAAAACCTTCACATACAAACACACATTTTAGCAAAATTTCATCTGTAATTAAATTTTAATTATAAACAAGTAAGGAAGGGCTAAGTTCGGGTGTAACCGAACATTTTATACTCTCGCAATTTATTTATTTAACTTTATTTATATTATATAATACACAATTTGACCCACACATTCGTCATATATATTGTATAAAGTCCATTGAAAGTTGGAAACCATAGTATTAGGTTAGAAGCACCGAGGTCCTCGTGTTCGATATATGGGCCTTAAAAACCTATGGTCCGATTTCGGCGATTTTTAGAATGGGGCTGCCACACTATAAACATAGTATTTGTGCAAAGTTCTGCACCGATATCTTCACTAGTGCTTACTTTATATATTGTAAAGTAACCGATTCAGAGCGTCTTCAAAGTTCTGGTATATGGGAAGTAGGCGTGGTTGTGAAACGATTTGGCCTATTTTCACAACATATCATTGGGATGTAAGGAAACTATTACAATCCAAATTTCATTGAAATCGGTCTAGTAGTTCCTGAGATATGGTTTTTGACCCATAAGTGGGCGATGCCACGCCCATTTTCCATTTTGTAAAAAAATCTGAGTGCAGCTTCCATCTGCCAATTCTTATGTGAAATTTAGTGTTTCTGACGTTATTCGTTGGTGAGTTAACCCACTTTTTGTAATTTTCAACCTAACTTTTGTATGGGAGGTGGGCGTGGTTATGATCCGATTTCTTTCATTTTTGGACTGTATTAGGAAGTGGTTAAAAAAAACGACTGCAGAAAGTTTGGTTTATATAGCTCTATTGGTTTGCGAGATATTTACAAAAAACTTAGTAGGGGGCGGGGCTACGCCCACTTCCACAAAAAAATTACATCCAAATATGCCCCTTCATAGTGTGATCCTTCATACCAAATTTTATTTCCATAGCTTTATTTATGGCTTAGTTATGGCACTTTATGTGTTTTCGGTTTTCGCCATTTTGTGGGCGTGGCAGTGGTCCGATTTTGCTCATTTTCGAAAGCAACCTTCCTATGGTGCCAAGAAATAAGTGTTCCAAGTTTCATTAAGATATCTTAATTTTTACTCAAGTTACAGCTTGCACAGACGGACGGACGGACGGACGGACGGACAGACAGACATTCGGATTTGAATTCCACTCTTCACCCTGATCACTTTGGTATATATAACCCTATATCTAACTCGTTTAGTTTTGGGTGTTACAAACAACCGTTATGTGAACAAAACTATAATACTTTCTTAGCAACTTTGTTGCGAGAGTATAAAAAAAGTAATTGGATTGAATTGTATAACTAATTTAGCGGAAATAGCGGAAGCAAAAGCTAATTAAATTAATAAACAGTTATTTGCTGATATTTTTTGTCAATTGCGCGTGAATAAAATATGCTCCTGCGAATTTAAATTCTAATTGTAGCAACATTTGATAAATGATGATAAATGGTTAATTGCTCACTCAGGCTTTAACTTTATAATTATTTGATTGTTTCATTAAATTTGGATTATAATTAAATTTTAGACTGCGTTAGTTTGAAAATGCATCTCTCTTTTTGAACAGAGCTCGTATTGTACGACTTTTAAACGAAGTTTACCGAGACTAAATGATTATTTTTGATAATGACTATAGGTATTATTGTATATACAATGGACCGGAAATTCCTAAAGTGTAATTAAATATATTTTACAACTGATTACAGATTTACAACCCAGCAAAAAAACCAGTTTACATGATCGCCAAGTTCGATCGTCTGCCGATATCACCAAATACTAAAACTAATCTGATTTTAATTTACCAACTTAGTCTAAAAAAAAGCTTTACATGAAAACATTTATAAATTTCTTTTCTCCGCACCAAAACGTCTATGAAGTACACAAGCGCTAATACAACCATACTCAAGCAATAACTACTATGTACATAGAAACACCGCTGCTTTCAAAATGAAATATATCATTGTCTATCGTCTGCCTGCTAATATGTACGTACATATGTAATTAGAGTATAAATATTAAGAAAAAACTGTGAAGAACTAAGTCGATGAATTGCAGTGTCAGCTCCAACAAATTTATTGATTTTACGATTTTAGATAAGTTATGTGTGAAAGTGTGTCGCTTTACAAACAAAACAAAAAATATTAATAACAAACCAACAACAATTGTATAAGGTACATAAAATAACAAAAACATATTCATAAAGAGACAATAAGAAAACAAAAAACGAGCAAATAAACGAATAAACAAATATTCTGAGAGCAAACATTTAATTTCTGTTTTAATTGAAAGATTGCATGCGAAATGGCTGCATTGGAATACTGCAGTTAAGAACAATTGAAGAATTTCAGATAGGATTCGGGAACTAAAATAGTATTTAATCTTCTTACAGTATCAATCACCTTATATTAGTTTCTCTCAATCGTTTATTTCTTGTGATTTGAGAGGAAGATATTTATTTTTACAATGAATGCAAAAAAATTATTTTTTTTTAGAATTTTCCACTGTAATTAGACCAGGCTCACTCTTTATATACTAAATACTTATATACTATAATGCAAACATAACTTCATTGTTTTCGATTACGGATATATGAATATATTTATTTATTTAGTAAATTTTAGAATCATCGACGTAGATTATCAGTTATAAATCCGCATTACACCACATTTAAGTCCTCCATTTTACGGGCAATACTCTTTATATGGTATTATGAACTTTGAATTTGATCATATGCTCATCAATAGACCGAATTTTTCGAACCATTCATGAGAGTTTGAAACGAAGGGAGAAAGTGTTTTATAACAGATCTTATTTTGAAAGCTCTATCAAACTTGGTTGGTTGTACCACAGGCTAGTCAACATCCGCTATTGAACGAAGATTCTATCGCATTTCCTAGGCAAATGTTTTCAGTTTTCAGACTTATTACTGATCTTATTTTTGACGCAAATAATATTTGTGTAAATACTTTTGACTACTGCGAGTCATCCGTTGATTTGCCTGTTTATTTGTCATATGTTCAGCTATTTTTACCAAAATGACTTCGTTCGCTTAGGAATAGATCAAGATTTTCAACAACATAACATTTTGTTGCATTGCAATAACAACAACAAGAATAAGCATTTTCTATGGAATTTGTAAAAAACGTTCGATGTGTAAATATTTTTGGTATATTACAACTTTACTGGTAATTTATGGGTGACATAATGGCCCTATTTCGCCCGTTTTCAATACCATCATATTCATTTATCCATGAACGAGATCAAGGTATATGATTGAGGTTTCTCAAGTTTCACTCAACTTATCGCGTCAGCGGATAGACGGATGGACGGACAAACTTTCAACTGGATTTCAACTCCATTCTTCATCTGACCGTTTTGGTATATATAATCCTACTAATAGACTCGTTATTCGTTGCTGTGGATAAGGTATAGGTAGGTTGAATTATATTCTAGTTCTATACTAGATAGTGAAACTATTATTGACGAATATAGATAAAATCGTTATAGCCGGTTTAAATTTATATTCGAGTTCATTATCAAGTTATTAGTTGACAACCTGTAACATTTCATTTTCTAAACTATAACAATTTATTTTGAACTATAATAATTTATCCAGGGAACCCTATATTCTATCGAAATAAATGAGATCAAGAGAATTTAAAAAAATCAATTGGAAAATTTAAACTTTCATTTGCGCCAACAACATTGTCGATTGATTTAAAATGCAATAGATTTTCTTTCAATAACATTCAATATGAAAGATCAACTGAATTAGTTATGATCTAAGTAATTATTTTGTATGTTCGGAAAAGTACTCTCAATATCTAACTGATTTTAACGTAAGCAATAAGTCTGAAATTGACTAGCAGTATTTAGTTGCAGTTCTGTTCTACCGTTCACAAAATCTAGCTAGTTTTTGATAATATTATAAAATATTTTGAATTTGTGTTTGTTTATGGTCAATGGTCAATAATGTCAGCACCAAGTAGTTAAAATAAATTACACTACACCGGTATCTGTTAGAATCTTATTGTACTAATAGATAATAATTACTTACTGTATGGTACAACAATCGTATATATTGAACTAATTTAGCAAAGATTTATTTCAATATCTTCATTGGTATTGACAGAATTTAAGGTTATGTCATATTGGTTGGATTGATGCCACTATATGCCATTTTCCTGGTCCTAAGCTACCTCCCCAACATATTTCAGCCAAATCTGTTGAGACGTCTTGAGTTATGATAAATAGTGTAACTAACACGATTTTCTTTGATACACATATGTATGAATATATGCGGCTATCTAATTGATTTAGTTAAAGGTTTTACAAAGAACCATTACACTGTGCAACTTGTTGCGCGGAACATTACGTGCTATGCATAAATGCTGTATACAAAAAATTCAAATTGAAAGCTTTTATTTAACTCATCGAGCTTTTTCATCCGAATAAACATCTTCATAAAGCTTTTGAATAGAATTCAGTTTTTATATTTTAACAGAACACAGGTAGTTGAATCAGAGAACTTATAACAAGAAGAAGGTGCCGGTATGAACAGAGAACGGATGTAGAATAGGGTGATTCTTTTGCAAGATTACGCGATTGCAAGAAATGCAAAAATCCATTACTTGAGCTTTAGTATCGTTTTCCACTATTGTATCTCTTTTATGGTTGATGTGGCATTGCACTGATTGGAAAACTATGCAGTCCGTGTCAGTCATGGGATATATTTTTGCTGCCGAAAAGTAATGTAATGTATTTATTCATTACAATAGTAATAAGTCGGAAAATGTTTAGGAAGTTCTGTGGATCAGTTGCAGCACAGAATAACAATTTTGTGCATTTTTCGATTTCACGACCCCGCTTACGCACATAACGTATTTATTGGCATAATAAAATTTCTCATGTTTTCACGTAACAGCCTAACATGTGAAATGTTTCCGTTAAATAACAGCGAATCTGTTAAAAAATTGGCAATTTCCCACTCGTCGTTCTTCAGCATCTATACAAAATCATATTGAATATGATAGGTAGAATTTTATTTGGATATTCTCATTGTACATTCTTTGGCTTAGCAATAAATTTTTTCTTCCGCATGCATTCATCATGACATGAGCAGTTTAACATTTTTTAAAAAGTAGTAAAGCAACATTGACATTGATATATATTCAATCAATACTAAATCAAATCATACTAAAAGTTTGTTAACTCACTAACGAAAAACTTTAATTTTACAGGAGAAATGGTGGGAAAGAGATGCACTCAGACTATTATAATAAATGGAGAATGGGTCTGAAGTTGCCCACTTTTGGGTCAAAAACCATATCTCAGGGATTACTCGACCGATTTCATCCGACGTCAGGAACAGTGAATATAATTTTTAAATTGAAAAGAAACAAATAAAAAAAACAAAAGTGTTCAGTGTGCGAAAATGTCTGAGCCCACATTTTGGGCTGCCTAGGTATCTTCTTCATAGTATGAAAAAGTTTGTGTATTATATTCGTGCTATGTCTCCCACTATATCTACGTAAAATGCCCAAAATGTATGTTAAAATGTGACAGGGTAAGAAAATTATTATACTAAATTAGCATAGAGCTGCAAAGTATAGTGCAAGAATGATAGAATACAAGATTACGCCATTCGTTTTCAGTTAGCTTTTTTCGGTTTTCATTTCTTGTGACGTGACGTCATAAAGACCCAATTGCACGGTAGTACAAATCAATAAAAAAAAGCCAAAAGGGTGGAAGTGATCAATAGAGGTTCATTATTATTTAAAATTCGAATAGTTTCGGGCCTACGCATAGGACTGAAAATGAATTAGCAGAGGGTAATGCTTTAATGATACAATATTTTTAAGCAATTTATTATTTATAGAAATTTATTTTGGTGGATATGGATATTAATATACGCATGAGTCTCATCCCCACATCCGATTACATCTGTGAATGTTTTATTTAATCGTGAATGGATAGCAATCATAGTATTTTTTACATGCAAGTTGACTCATATACATACATAATTACATATGTATTCGACATAAAGTACACTATAATAACGTAATCGTTATACGGTGTATTCAAAATTAAACGTTTACTTAAATTTGCTAAGATATATAATATATTGTCTGCAACTATAAAGCCCCAACGTAAATTTAAAAATCCCTATTTAAGGTATATGTCGGCTAATGCCAAATAAGTTGTTTGGAAGTATTAAACCATTTTCACACAAAGAAACCGTAATATCAAGAAAATACACTCGGTGAATTTCATTAAGTTAACCCGATTATTAACGGTAAAATACAAGAGAATCCCCCTGTTATGGTATACTCGTAGTTTCCACATACGTTCTCCGTTAAAACCTACACATATGTACATTCTTTGCTCGTTATTATATACATATATATATATTTGGCGTAGGAACCGCTTTAAGCGATTATAGCCGAATCCACCAGAGCGCGCCACTCATTCCTCCTTTTTGCTTTTTGGCGCCAACTGGAAACACCAAGTGAAGCCAGGTCACATTGCACTTGGTCTTTCCACCGGAGTGGAGGTCGTCCTCTTCCGCGGCTTCCTCCAGCGGGTACTGCATCGAATACTTTCAGAGCTGGAGTGTTTTCTTCCATCCGTACCACATGACCTAGCCAGCGTAGCCGCTGTCTTTTTATTCGCTGAACTATGTCAATGTCGTCGTATAAATCGTACAGCTCATCGTTCCATCGTCTGCGGTATTCGCCGTTGCCAATGTTCAGAGGACCATAAATCTTGCGCAAAACCTTTCTCTCGAAAACCCCAAGAGTCGTCTCATCGGATGTTGTCATCGTACACGCTTCAGCGCCATACATCAGGACGGGAATAATGAGCGACTTATAGAGTTTGATTTTGGTTCGTCGAGAGAGGACTTTACTTTTCAATTGCCTACTCAGTCCAAAGTAGCACCTGTTGGCAAGAGTGATTCTGCGTTGGATTTCAAGGCTGACATTGTTGGTGTTGTTGATGCTGGTTCCCAGGTAAACGAAATTATCTACGACCTCGAAGTTATGACTGTCAACAGTGACGTGGGAGCCAAGACGCGAGTGCGCTGACTGTTTGTTTGATGACAGGAGATATTTCGTCTTGTCCTCATTCACCACCAGACCCATACGCTTCGCTTCTTTATCTAGTCTGGAAAACGCAGAACAAACGGCGCGGTTGTTGCTTCCGATGATATCAATATCATCGGCATACGCCAGGAGCTGTACACTCTTGTAGAAGATGATTGCTCGTTATTATACGTTCTCGAATTGAAATACTTTATTTACAAAAAGCTTTGCTCTGTTATATACTACACGGAAATGCGAGTTTTATGGGACTAAATTCTGTTCAAAAGCTTTCATAAAAAGGTGTATATTCGTTTGAAAAAGCTCGATGTGTAATATTAAAGCTTTCAATTTGAAATAGTTGGTCACAAGCTTTTACATATACATATATTTTCAATTTAACATATCATATTTTACATATTTGTAAGAGATATAGTTGCATTTGCAAAAGTATTTGAGTGAGGCTTGTGTAAAAATATCTCCTTATCTCTTCTAGCATTGAAACATTGAAATTCACACCGCATGATGCCCATGTGGTACTCGCACCACAACCCACATGAAGGTCAACGCTGTTAAGAGTAGTATATATAAAAGAGACTATAGTAGAGAGCTTTCTCTTGTCGCTCAACTTACGCTCTCACTAAAGTTTTCAGATGCGAATTTTGCATTTATGTTTGCTTCGGGTATGCAACATTGTCCAGCTTTTGAGTTTGCAACTGGCATTGCTGTCGCGTGCTGTCGAATTGATTAAGAAATTGAAATTATTATGTACACTCTTTAAGCACTTTTTATTTATTCAAGTATACTTATAATACGTATTAGGATTTTTTTTTAATTTGGTAAGGAGTTCACATTTTTTTCATTTTGCGAATGTCATAAAGTTTAATTTCAAAAGTAACTGGAGTTAAAAAGTTCTTTAGTTAGTTCTAGTTTTTTTGGGTGTAACAGATCAATTCTGCATCTAAATTATTGCAGCTATACCAGTTAGTTACTTTTTCGAATGCACCACAATAAAATACCCTTTACGTAATAATTTTAAGAATTGCCACCAGAAAGCTCTGCACTGTGGCAACGCCACCCTCAAACTAAGGTGGAAGATAGTGAAAGCAGTTCATGATAAATGCTAAGCGAAAGAGAACTTTCAGTTGTCGGCCAACGTTCTTCGCGTGTTGGGACATTTTACTGCGCACCGTGGAGCAAAGCCAGCCGCCGCGGCACAGTTGTAAGGCGAAAGAACAAACGAACGAGCGAACAAGTGAACCCGATCCACTGCGACAGCGACCAGTGAGCTCCCCGGTGTTTGGATTTGTTTTCTTAGCTGAAGGCAAACACATTTACACACACAAACAGCGGAGTATAGCTGAACGCGAGCGGACGTGCGTACGTGTGTGTGTGCAAAGTGGAATATTAAGAAGGCAAAAATAATAAAAGTGGTGAAGTGTGTGAATAAGCAGAGCAAGAAAATTGCACAGAGCAGTTCTTGAGCCCAAGTTTTGTGAAAATAATCAAAATTTCCCTATTATCATTATCACCGAATAGAAATATTTAAGTTCAGTTCAGTTCGCTAGCAATTGCAAGTTTATTGGCATCGGCTTTCGGCAAAGTGAAGTTGTCGGTTGTGCTTTGTTATTGTTGCTTTCGTTGTGTAGTCGGCGCGGTAAAGCGGTAAAAAGTGGGCGTACGTATAAGCGGGCGTGTCATTGCTGGTGTAGCTACAGGATTCGGGGTGAATATGGCGCCGGGCGTATGCGTAACAAGTTTCCGTATGCTAATGCGGCGTACGGAGCTAAGCAGCCATCTGAGCCGTGGACTGCGGCTGACGCCAACCGCGCCGTACTTATTGGTAAGTTAGCACAAACAAAAAATCGTTGGCACTCGAAATGTTTTGATTGCTCAGTAGCAAATGAACCGTGCATGTATTTTTTCTCTGCCGCCGTCGTGTCTTCCCAACTCCCACGCAAAGCGTGACAGCTGCTACCCTCACTTCACTGTTACCTTAAACTTCAACATCTTCATCAGTCCGCGCACAGGTTAACGACATTCAGCGTTCGCTAATGCTCAATTAAATCAGCGAACAGAAAGCAAAGAGCGATTCTCAAAAGAATAGACATCAAAGGGACAACCCGTCGCTTTGGTGTAGCTCCATATGATGATGGTTGCGACTATATCGGAATTCAACATCGAATTAATGTGGATATTTATGGAAAGACATGTGTGCGAGCGTGCAAAAATAGACTTCGTCGAGCCGGTTAACTAAAAGAAAAGAGATTTTTGTGCTGCAACTGAGCAGCCAGGCGGCGGCGCTACGGCAGTGTGGGGAGGTTAACAATGACAAAGTCGCTTCAGTGCTCCACAGATTTGTACGTTTGCGTGTGTGTTTACATGTAGGCATGTGGAGCGGAGAGTAGTGAGCGGCAAAACACAATTAAAGAGAGTAGCAAAGTAGAGTAAAGCGTACATGTGGAGAACAGACAAGCGGTTTGAAATGCACACATACATACATACATACATACATACCCTGCCAGCCAAAGGTGGTGAAAAAGCTGGTTAAACCGAAGTTTTTTAAACCCACAAAAGTGGTAAAAAAAGTGGTGAGTTTGTCATAGGCCAGCATAGCTGCTTGTGAGTTTTTTAACCACTATTCCCCTCACACGTACGAATACAAAAACAAAACAACCCAAACGTGTGCGTTGGTGTTAGTAATTGAAGAAACATGAGGGGAAAGTGGTTAGGCCTGGCTGGCAGGGTATGTATATGAATATATAAATATTATTTTAGTAATTTTTTTTAGCATTGCTTGTTGTGCGTTTTTAAATGCCTTTCATTTCGTTTGTTGTGGTGTCAAAGGTATTATAAATATACCACTTTTTCAGCGGTGTCTTTGCACTGCCTAGCTGTAGTTTATACAATTTTTTATTACAATTTTTCCCCTGCTTCTCCAAATTAGCTCGACGACTGTTATTGTAGTGTATGTCTCCCTTGACACACTGTGTCATAATAAATCACCGAGTTTTTTACGTGCTGCTGTGTGTACTATATTCGCCGAAAGGAATATGAGACATTATTGTTGACTTATTAATCGATCATCGGCGATGTTGACATTCACATGTATTTATTTGAATTAGAGCGCCGTCTCACCTGTGTAAATCCATGAAAAAGTTTACTTTATGCCTGCATACCTAATAACATTTAAAACGTAAACCGTAAACTGTTGCCCCTGGTCATGGCATTGGTAGTTTATAGAAAGCGACTTTATAATCTGAGCAATTATTGTGATCTGAGCTAACCCACCTCGTTAAATTATAATATTTTGTATAAGACACAGTTGGAAATAAGTTCAACTCAAGTTACTTATGCTAAGGAAGATTTCTCTTAGACTGGGATCAGAACATATTGCTAATTGATTGATTGTTTTTATATATTCTGATGTTTATCAGGGGATAATTGGCAGCCAGGCATCCCATGCTAAATTGAGAATTCTATTTGATCGAATAAACCCTGTAGCTGCTGATATACATACATATATAGACTGTTACCAACCTCTCTACAGCGATCGATAACTATTTCAGAACGTATCAGTCTTTGGTTCTGACTGTCTATATCTATAATAAAATCAAACTTGATTAGTATTAGCTTTATTTTTTTATTTAATAATAATTTTAGAGACTTGTCATCTTTGGAAATCTTCGGAAAGAAATTTAAAGCTAAAGCGTGATCATTGCTAAGTTACAGAATAAACATCTCTTCTTTCGAAATGTCATTATTTTGACAGTAATTTGTTTGTAAAAAAATTGCACTTTTTATACTTAATTATAATGCTTATTGAGTTATAATAAAACTATCGGCAAGAGAGTACAGTTAATAAAAATTCTTAATATGATAAGCAGATGTATACCTAATAGAACTCATGAATTAACGAAACAATTGTATAAAGCACGACACCCCATAGAATGCCTCAAACTAAAAATAGCCAATGACCTTACGAGAAGTTTAATTAATAATTAATGCTTTATTTGATATTTAATCAGACGTTTTCTCAACATAAACATGTTTTATGTGTATTTGTATTGGAATGTTTTGATCACCTCGAACTTATGCCTTCTCATTTGGCGCTAAAACTACTATTGGAAGAGAAAAAAGAGCAAAGAAGAGAGTGAGATGTAATAAATTTAAGAGAAAGTTTTATTAATTACTTAAGGTGTTTGTAAGCTTGATCGAGTTAAACGAGTATAATTAGTGTAAATAACAAATAACCATATTTATTTAGCTAGCGTCTTCAGCATTTAGATCCGTATTATTTACCCGCTTCGAAGGCAATTACTTAGGATGACAAATTAATTTAAAATTACAATAGTGCAACCATTAGATATTTGTCATTAGAAAATTCTAAAATAATAATCTAGCTGAAAATCAAAAATAGAAAATATGTATATTACATATGTATATATGATTGTCAAAAGTATTATTATATTCATAAAACTGTTTTGTTATTAAACTAAACCGAGAGGTTATACGAAAAATAGGTTTTCTATATTCGACATAGATCACTTACTAGCTATTGCAGTGTTTGAATTCATAAATGCTTTCTTAAACACTTATGTATATGACCAAGACAATTTGAAAAACTGTTAACATGTCTTCAAAGCTTTCTTGAAATTCGTGGAAAATATTAGGTTAAGTTATTTTGAGTTTTGAAAGATGATAAAATTGGTCACTTTCAAAACGATATTCAAAAAAACAGTCAACAAAAAATAATTAATAATTTTCGAAGTATCATCTTAAAAAATATACTTCTTGTAACAGATACGAAAATGTCAAAGCTTAATTTTTTTGTGTACATTATAATTATTATTCATGGATATAATATTTCTTGGTTGATTTTCTCTAAAAATTATTACATATAATAATATTATATATAAACTAGTAGACCCGGCCACACGTTGTTGTGGCTAAGGTATACATTAAATTAAGTTGGTCCAATCTTGGCTTCGGCGACGATATTGATTACTCGAGGTCGATTTATGTTACGCAGCATGATGACAACTCACACTACTTTTAATTGCAAAGTGAGTGGTGATAGTACAGGTAATTTTAAATAGTTTGGGATAATTGACTACGTCATCCTGGTTTGTAGCTGTGTTAACTCTCCTGGACCGAAGTTCTAAATTGTCGCATTAAGATTATCGATATATTTTTTTTTTACCACCAAGACAGTCATTTATGGTGTTCATATTGAGGTTTCATGTCAGGAAAACTTCTCTTTTGAGTCAATGAAGTGACAGAAATATGTTGGAAATGTTAATAATCCATCGAGGTGTCAACTGCGACCCTACCATTTCCAACTGCTTCTACAATCGCAATTTGATATTGTTGCAAAAACACTCATATGTTAGTTGTTAATTGGCGATTCTTTATGTGTCGCCACAAATTAAATGACTTTAGGCATGCGATTAGCCCGTCAGTAACAGTTGATCCAGGAATAATTGGAAGAGTCTGGCGCAAATCACCTGCTAACAGAATCCTGGCTTCACCAAAAACGTTCATCGACAATCAAGATCTTTTAAAGTCATGTGCAGTACCTCCAGCGACTTCTTGAATATTTGGAAAATCTTCGTTATAGCGCTATTATTGGCGATTTTGCAATTTAGGAGTAATTTCAAGGCCGAATGTGCCGTTTGTTTGCCTACTAACAGGTGCCAAGTTACCCCTATTCCCGTTAACCTTGGTGGTGAAAATGAGTGAAAATAAAATTACATCAATAAATTGCGAGAGTGTAAAAAGTTCGGTTGGACGTGAACTTAGCCTTTCCTTATTTTTTACAAATCATTTTGGGCTATCGACACAACCTTATACAATTGAACAATAACAAAAATATTTTAACAAAGCAACAATGATAACCTTCAAAATATTATTTTTTTGTTTTCTCTTTTTATATTTTTCTTGTGAACTCGAATAAAATTATCTTATTGATATCTCAATTTTTCCATATTTACTCACTTACTAATCTTTTTTTGGCCTTCCACGAATATTTCAAGACTAAAATTAGCCAGATCGGTTTGAACTTCAACAACCAATAACTTCCCGATTTTAGAAAATTTTTAACTTTCTTCACGGAAAGTTAAAAAAATTTGGGGGTGGACCACCCTTAACATTTAGGAGGATGGAAAATAGATGTTGTCCGATTCTCCACCCTAGCCGATATGCACGCAAAGATTAACGAATATCGGTCGAGCGGTTTCAGAGGATTTCAATAACGTACACCGTGACACGAGAATTTTATATATTACATAATAGTGAACATGTAAAATATTTTATAAAAATATTTAATAAACATCCCAAATGTTTATATACAAAAATACTTTACACTTACTTGCCTTTCTTATCACTCGTATGCAATCAATTACCTCGAATGAAGAAAAATAAAACGGATTTAGGAAAACTGATGATTGTCGATGACGCACAAGAAATGTTAGCTGCCTTCTTTGCTAATATGTGTCACCAACATTGACATCTCATTGTTTGCCGAGGAATTAAGCAAAATGTCTAAATTATTCTAATGAATCATTCAAAGAAAGAATTACAATAACAAAACAAATATTTTCTGCTAACATTGCTTGCAATTTTACTTTTATCTTGCTATTTTTTTTGTATATATGTACATATGTATTATATGTATGCCACTAATAAGAGTCTAATTGAGAAAAATTTAAATCAAGCAAAAAATTTACTTTCGTTTGAATTTGTAATATTTTGTTTCTGAGTGTGAGTTATTTTATTTAGAAACGTTTATGAATTTTAATTTTTTAACACAGTGAAGAAGGTGTGTGGTACGAATAAAGATTTTTATAGCCAACAATAGTTTGACCATCTTAACATTTAACATATTATTTGTGAAGGCAACACTTTATGACTCGTCATCGTTCTGTTTGTCAGCTTAAAGCTATTTCCGTATGCTCGTATATTGCGTATTTACATATTTCTATTCCTTGTGGATGTCTAAAAAGCGAACGTAGTTTTTAAGTCGGCCAAATGCTGATATTTCACAAAAATGTTGCGGATCGGAATCGAACAGATTGAAAAAAATCGTTCTATTAGTCTCACCCTTCTAGTTAATCTAACTTTCTCAGCTGATGTCTGGATTCAAATAGTATAAAGTTCCATTTTCCTTGGTTGGATGGATATTTGTATGAGGATGATTAGCTTGATCTGGAGCTTGAGTTTTAATAATTTATACCATAAATTAGTCTCTTCGTGCTTTTAAGACTTTTAATGGCTTATTAAAATGAACTAATTAAGAGTTTATAAAGTACACAATATAATTGTTCGCTTTACTGTCAACGGAAAATTTTTAAACGGATTGCAAACAAAAGCGGATAATTTCTTTTACGAAATCTAATAGTAATACGATATTTGTGAGTATCTTCGTGCCTTTAGCCGCACTGTGCAGAGAGGAGCAGGCCACAATAGTGTAATTTCTATAGAAATATAACATAGCAAATATGCCCTATACAATATACTTACCCGCTTTAGTATAAAATCATCTTTTTCGGTCGGCCTTTCGTAAATCAAAAAGTTTAATGAAGCAAAGTCTAAAGGTTGCAGAGTACAAATTTCCTCCCCTTTATTTATTTCGTCAGATTTTCTGCACAATTTACTCGAATAAATTCCTTGACTGGAATGACTGCATAAATGAGTGCACGTGTAAATGAATGCGTACAGTGAATGGGCGCATGAATAGGTGCGTGAGTGTGTATTTAATGCTTTTACGGTTTACCAAAAGGACCCTCAGGTAGAAAGTCCAGCTTTCGCAGTCGAGAATTTCTCTTGAATTGCACTTACTTTTGGTTGGGTTGACCCTTCAGTGCCATTAACTTATTGATTTTTGCTTAATTTAATGATATGCACATATGTAATGATGCCTGTATGTGTGTGTGTGGGTGGTATATATCTCACGTTTGTTTGTATTGCTCAAGCTTAATCCGACAAGTTGTGCGTCCAAGCGGATAAATGTTGTACTTGATTGAATAAATGATTTAACTCTCCGGAGGATTTGCAATTTACGAAGGAAAGTCATGTGTAAACAGGGCAATTACAGAAATAAATGTAAATATTTTGTATCAGATATTAACGTAAGGCATAAATAGCCCCTCAGTTCTTGAAATAATTATTGCAACATTTACGAATTAATATTCAGCTAAATTGCTTCCGAATGAGTGAAAATATCCTACGCCTTTGGTTTTATTTATAAAGTGTTCACTGATTGCCAAGAAAAATATTGCTTTGTCAGCATTTATTTACACAAAGAATTAATGGTTTCTTAAAATATCTGAAAAAATTAGCCAATGCGTAAGAAACCTGCCCCTGATGACCTTGAAAATCAACATGAAAATCATGAAAAATTTGGCATGCAATTTATTAATATACAAATGTACGTATGTTTGTATATATCGTGCAAACTCAAAAATGCAACGGGACTGAATTCGCATTTAACGAATCCCAAGAAAGTGTTATTCCATTATTCACCTTGTTGTAAGCAAGATGACAATTTGGCATGACAGAGTGTGTTTTTGGCTTATCTTCGTAGATGTTGTAAATGCAACACTGCATTTGTTAATTGCCGAATCATAAAAAACGAAGATTTTGAACTAGCTACGACATTTAATTTTCAAAAATAATGAATGTGCAGACACCTTTTCCGTCGTTAGCTAAAATACAGAATTCGAAGAAAGAATAAAATTAGATAGGTTCGTTGACAACTTGTTATCGAATGTCTTTGAGGCTTAGTGCAAAGCTTACGGATAAAAGAGAAGAAGAGATCCCAGAATTGTGAGATATGGTGGCCCAATTATATATATGTAGGTGGATAGAAAACAGTTTGGCTAAATTCTATTAATTCTATAAACCAGATCACCAAATCAGGGTTTTATTCAAAATAATAACCGTGTGAATAGATATTTCTTGCCGACAAATGTGACGAAATATTACAATAATAACTGAGTTATTCCAATCTTAGATTTCGGGATTCTCCTACCATTTCAAAAAGCTGCTTCGTAAGGATCAACCACTTATTTTGTAATTTTTGTATGTGGTTAATTTTTCACCGAAAATATCTGTAAATTCAGTGGGAATTCTTTTTCTAATTGTGTGTCTCTGTGCCTCTGGACCAAAGACGGTAAAAAAACTTAATATATGATATATATAGTCTTGGATATAGTGTACGTTCGTAGTGAAAATGAAATCGGCTCAGGAATTACCTCAGCCCTCATATACTACGAAGGCTGCTATATATATTTCTGGCCTAATAATGAAAATAGGAATATTTATCAACGAAAATGGTTTTATTGTTTTTCAAAATATTCTCCATCAAGATTTATACACTTTTGCATGCGCTCAAACCAATTTTCGAAGCACTTTTTTTGAGCCTTTTTTTGAACGATTGTCAAATTGTGCGGGATCTAACGAGAACAAACCTTTTTTACGGCCAGGTGTTCATGCAATATCGAATGTATGCTGGTGGGAGAAATGCATAGCCATGCCTCTATCTGAAGGTATGTTACATGACGGTCTTTCATTATTAGTTCACGTACGGCATCGATGTTTTCTGACACAACGGCTGTTTTTGGACGATCTTCACGGAATTCGTCTTTGAGCGAGCGTCGGCCACGATTGAATTCGTTGTACCAGTTTTTCACAGTGCTATAGGATGGTGCTTCATAGCCATACATACATTTTAGTTCATCGATGCACTCTTGTCGCGATAATCCACGTCGAAAGTTGTGAAAAATGATCGCACGAAAATGTTCACGAGTTAATTCCATTTTTTGGCCGAGATGAATTTTTTAATTCCCTGTAAATAAAACAATTCACGATTAAATAACAAAACGTTCTGAGTGATGTTATGCTAAAAAATATCAAACTTTCCAATGGAAATGTCAGATTGCACCTGGCAACACTTAGTGTTGTCTAGGCCAGAAATATATATAGCAGCCCTCGTATATATAATGATTTTAGTTCTTCGATTGGATTTTATGTCGAATATATGGGTCAAATTGTGTGTTATCTTAATAAAACTATATCCATAAATTGCGAGAGTGTGAAATG
This sequence comes from Zeugodacus tau, assembly GCA_031772095.1. NCBI lineage: Eukaryota > Metazoa > Arthropoda > Insecta > Diptera > Tephritidae > Zeugodacus > Zeugodacus tau. The sequence continues at coordinate 38,192,797 of CM062653.1, read as the reverse complement.
TTCTGTTGCACCCGAATTTAGCCTTTCCTAACTTGTTTAAATAGATTTTTGATTCGAGCATTTTTACCGAGTTCACAAATATCTCATCATCAAAAAGGAAACTTACTATCTCAATTGGTAAATTTGCTTTATTTTTATTCTGCACAATTGATTATTTTGTGTACTGTATGGTATAAACCAACCATTTCATAAAACGTGAATAGTGATGAAAGCCCTTTTTTAGTGTCTGGTGCTATAAACGGAGGAAGGAATTCCTACCCTGATTCAACTCAAAGTCTCAACACTGTATTTCTTGTAGATAGTGAGCAGAACAAAAAGCTTCTAAAGGAAAAACTAATGAACTAAGTAATATCGTAGAGGTCATAGCAGGGTGATTACTGACTGCTATGACACCACTGAAACTTGGTCAAGTGGAATAGCCAGGACGCAGAGAAAGTACGGACGATTATTAGAAGCTAGAGCCATGACTTTTGCGAATGTTCTGGCTTCAGTCAGTTGAGAAGGCATAAATTCCACGGCCCTCAATATTTAAATTTAAAAGTAAATGGATGGTAATGGTGAAAAAAGCTTAGAAATTTCATCAAATCGACTGATTTACAAAATACTGATTAATTGGGTATCACATGAGAGCGAAATGGAGCTTTTGATGGGCACTGTGCGGACCAGGCGCCTTTGTGGGTTTCCTTTTCAACCAGCCAGTCAAGCTCAAAGTTTCCGACACATCCAAAATAATTTTGTATATTCTTAATTTCTTACTAATAATAAAATATATTAAAATTTGAAGTTAAATAAAAGAAAATAAATAGACAAATGTCAAATATTTTAATTTCTTATAATAAGTATATTTTATATTATATTTGTATTTATTCCGCCAAGCTTTATATTTCACTGTCGTGTATTTATATCTACATATGTATCTACAGAGCAACCCTGCCAGCCAAAGGTGGTGAAAAAGCTGGTTAAACCGAAGTTTTTTAAACCCACAAAAGTGGTAAAAAAAGTGGTGAGTTTGTCATAGGCCAGCATAGCTGCTTGTGAGTTTTTTAACCACTATTCCCCTCACACGTACGAATACAAAAACAAAATAACCCAAACGTGTGCGTTGGTGTTAGTAATTGAAGAAACATGAGGGGAAAGTGGTTAGGCCTGGCTGGCAGGGAATGTGTTCGAAGTACAAGTATTTGCATACGTGTGAGTGTGTGCTGTTTCGGAACATTTGTTTCGGCTGTGATTTGTAGAAATTCTTTTTCCGACGCCATTCGCTTGACAGATTATGCAGCTGTTCATTTTCTCACATTTATCATTTTAATATGCTATGCTATGCTGCTTATCAGCGTGCCACCCCACCGCCAGCTATCTTACTATATATACATATATCACACGCAAAAACAACAGCAATTTAATTATCAAGAAATGTAATTGCATTTCCACTCGTGCTTATTTCCACTTTTATATATTTTCGAGTTATAAAATGTGGCAAGTCCACTCCAGATACATACCTACTTTAATTGTCCTTTTCGCCCATTTTGTGGTGTGCGCTTGTGGCTGGCGTCCTGCAAATGAACGAGGCTAATTAGCATTGAGGAACACATACTTTCACGGAATTAATTTGCGAAGCATTTGGTGACCCACGACTATTTGCGTAATCATTTTGGGTGCGGAATCGCTGTGCGGTGCAAAGTTCACCTGAATTCCTCTATATCTACTGCCGTCTTCAGTAGCGAAAGTCTAATTTAAATATTTTTTGAGAACATTTAGTAGCGAAGTGGCGGTTCTGGCTTTGCTCTACCTTATTTGCAGCGTTTTATATTTTGACAGCATTCATTTTCGTTTATCTGAATAAACTATCGTACCCACACGCACACGTCCACGATCGCTTATTGCAAAGTGATGGCGCTGCACTACGAAGTGATTGTCCTGAAAATGTCAACTGATTGCTTTCCCGTGTGAAATGAAATCACTTACGATTTGCTTGTACTTGTATATGGCTGAAAAGCTTCTGCAAAGCTCAACGCCATCGACGACGATTCGCAGAATGAAATCATGAGTATTTTTTATTATCGCCGTTTTTCTTCCACCTGAAACGGTATTATGAAAAAGGTACGATGCGTTTGTTTGCGCATAGCTTTTATTGCGATTTATGCTTTCCTGTTTATTTGGGCAACTGAGAATTTCATTAACATCGCTTGTAAATAAATTATCTGATGATGGGTACATCGCAGCTTCTTCGAGTTTATTGCAAATATTTACTTCAACTTGCTTTTTCAGTTGTTTACCGAAAATTGTAGATTTTTTCCATTATATGGCTTTTGACTGTTTGTTTGTTAGAAAGTTACCTATCATTAACACTTTCTAGATAAGTATTAACACATAGAATATTTTGCGGGTAAAATCCGATATTTTCTTGTGTTTATTAAGAATTATATTCTCTTATAAAAACGTTAGTAGTCTGTTCTAATTTGACAAGGTTAGGCAATAAGAAACATCGTAGTGAACTTAGATACTTTTAATCCCGAATTCCGGATAAAACTTGCTTTTTTTGAATGCCGAACCTGGTTGTTAAATGCACACGGAACCATAGTGTCAACATTTAATTATTTCAGTAAAACTCAAGGGTTTTTGAATTTGTAAAACGGCTTCTTGGTTATGAATGCATGAAGCTTAATGGTTGTTTGATGAAAGAAGTTACGTTATTCTAACTCCTTTCAAACTTCAAACATTTTGTTAACATCTGTATCCAGAATACGTTGAGGATTTAGTTCCGCACACCTAGTCCTAATAATGTTATGGCTAGAATTAATTCAAAATTCTAACTATGCTCGATCTCGATCTTTTAAACTTTCTCTCTCATTTGGTGTATTATACTATAATTTCCTCATATGTTTTAGGATGAATCGAAAATTACTTAGTCTGGGGAATACAATTATTTATATATGTATAATAGCGGACGCGACAGAAGTTGTAATGCATAATATTTCAAGCTATTAGGATATTAATTAAAGTATTAAATGAAACATACATAATAAAATAATTGGAATTAATATACAGAGGTAGTCAAAATTATTTACACATCGGACGTTTTTTTACAAGTTTCACACAAAAATCTTTCGTTTGTTGTTGTTGTTTTCGCAGAGTAATATGAATGCAATAGAAGCCAATCACTACTCTTGCTTAAACCAAATCCAAGGATAAAGGCTAAATCGCAGTGTGTAAATACTTTTGACGCAAAAAAAATGTGTGTAAATACTTTTGACTACTGCGAGCCTTCAATGCATTTGCTTATTTCTCCGCCAAAGTTCTAGTAATTCTAGCCAAACTGACTTCATTCGCTCAGGAAAAGATCAAGGTTTACAACAACATATCATTTTGTTACTCTGCGACAACAACAACAACAAGCGAAAGATTTTTGTGTGAAACTTGTAAAAAAACGTCCGATGTGTAAATAATTTTAACTACCTCTGTATAATTGAATTGAAGATTTGGTACAGCGACGGTAACGATTTCCAATTATAAAATATTTCCCAGAACAATTGTATACATTGTAAATAATAAATATTGTAGAAAAAATATATATAAATTTGTTTCTTTAATTCTTTAGGTAATATTATATATTAAAATTGTCGTCTACCCAGATCTTGCAGTTACAATTTCTCAATGTTTTTGAGTAAAACAATAGTTCGCTCGTTTCTTGAACTACTTGTCAAATTCCCCCCTCATTGGTGATGAGCGAATGTGATTGAAAAACCGCATATAGCAACTGCGATCAATTTCTATAAATAGTAAATCCGTAAATTTGTAAATTTGAGTTCGATCACAGCCGTTCAGTGATTCTGATTCGATCACACCAGCAATAGCAGTTCACTGAATTTTGATCGCAATAGCAATATGAAATCACAGTTCTTTAAAATAGCAATATCGCTCATCATCAGTAAATGGAAATCCCATCTTGTACACTCAGTCTAGTGCATGTATTTAATAAGAAGTATGTACGACATAAGGCTTATTGTTCATAAACTATTGGGTAACCGCTACAGTGATAGCACCTGTAGTTTCAGTTTATCTATTAGACTTATTATAATTTCATAAAATATCGAAAAATACTGGACCCCTTATAGCATCTATCATACAATCTTAACTGAAAAGTTGTATACATCATTGAGTTAAGAGAAAAATGTAGATTATATTCATTTCTTGGATTTTTAGTAACTATATCCTCTTATTAGTAATAATATCTTTTTTCGAACTTCGAAAGCAAATATTTCGAGTTTGGAGGCTAACTTCGAAAATAAAGAATACACGGTTTTTTTTACTGTTGAGTCAGTCTCCCGAAAAAACGTTTGATCCACCACCTAGCCGAGTGTTGTACAAAATAATATAAATTTACACCACATAATTTACTATACATAGAAAACGGAAAAATTCTTATTTTTTGTTATTGAGTTTATAAAGGAGAAGGAGAAGGAAGAGTCGAACTTAACACATAAAAAAAATTCGTTTTCATTTATTTAGGGCTCTTCAAATATAGCTCGTGCTACTAACTTCAACGTGGGAGGATAACTCTACTACATATTAGCCATCAAAATTGTGGAGCTTCACCCAATGCCATCATCGACCAAAGTTCAAAGTTAATACACCGCAGACCATGGCTCATATTTAGTTATATCAACGCAGGATCCAAGCATAAAAAACCCTCAAGGAATCTTTCGGATATTAATTTTTTAAAAGAGAAAATTACGGACCGCTATGTTTTATAACGGGTGATTTTTTTGAGGTTAGGATTTTCATGCATTAGTATTTGACAGATCACGTGGGATTTCAGACATGGTGTCAAAGAGAAAGATGCTCAGTATGCTTTGACATTTCATCATGAATAGACTTACTAACGAGCAACGCTTGCAAATCATTGAATTTTATTACCAAAATCAGTGTTCGGTTCGAAATTTTTTTATCGACAAATTTTGTTCAGCGATGAGGCTCATTTCTGGTTGAATGGCTACGTAAATAAGCAAAATTGCCGCATTTGGGGTGAAGAGCAACCAGAAGCCGTTCAAGAACTGCCCATGCATCCCGAAAAATGCACTGTTTGGTGTGGTTTGTACGCTGGTGGAATCATTGGACCGTATTTTTTCAAAGATGCTGTTGGACGCAACGTTACGGTGAATGGCGATCGCTATCGTTCGATGCTAACAAACTTTTTGTTGCAAAAATGGAAGAACTGAACTTGGTTGACATGTGGTTTCAACAAGATGGCGCTACATGCCACACAGCTCGCGATTCTATGGCCATTTTGAGGGAAAACTTCGGAGAACAATTCATCTCAAGAAATGGACTCGTAAGTTGGCCACCAAGATCATGCGATTTAACGCCTTTAGACTATTTTTTGTGGGGCTACGTCAAGTCTAAAGTCTACAGAAATAAGCCAGCAACTATTCCAGCTTTGGAAGACAACATTTCCGAAGAAATTCGGGCTATTCCGGCCGAAATGCTCGAAAAAGTTGCCCAAAATTGGACTTTCCGAATGGACCACCTAAGACGCAGCCGCGGTCAACATTTAAATGAAATTATCTTCAAAAAGTAAATGCCATGAACCAATCTAACGTTTCAAATAAAGAACCGATGAGATTTTGCAAATTTTATGCGTTTTTTTTTTTTTAAAGTTATCAAGCTCTTAAAAAATCACCCTTTATTTTTATATTTCTTTAAAACGCATTCCGAATACATAACTTTAAATTGACACAGTCTGTTCTCCTAAGAACCTTATAATGATGGTGCCATATTTCATACCTACTTACTGGTATATATGCACATATGTTCTGTTAGCATATCAAATAAATTATGAATAATTTCTAATAGAGCGTCTAAATTGGCCTCACACCCCGTATAAATACAAATCAAGACACTTCAAATAAGGTTATCTCACCATTCACATTTATCATTTTCTATGTAGATACGAGAACATGAATATGAAATACTGCGAATATTTTGATACTTCAACCTGTCCAGCTCCTCTTTATGATTTTACCCATTGTTGTTGTTTTTGTTTAGTTTGTTGTCGTCCGTTGTCTATGGCTGCTGTCAAGTTGTACAAATATTTGCCACCACTTTGCGGTGAGAATTAGCAAGCAATATTTGCGGCTTACTCGTGCATATGTATGTATGAATGTATGTGGCATGCTCCACAGTTGAAAGCAGTTGGTAATGGTTTTGGCGCACGCGATCGCTGCCATTTCGTACACACAAACATATTCACCACACTTTATTTACAACACTCACTTTTTGGACACATTTGCTTAAACTCTTAAATGTGTTTATTTAGGTATGTTATGGTATGTGTGAGTGTGTGCGTGGGGTGGGCACGAGGCGTTTTCTCGGCACTTTGTCAGAATTTCATTTGCTCACTTATGCTGCATGACTTCGCATTTAATGCCTCTATTGTCGCTTATCTGATTAATGCTGTGACACATATCCAAATATTCAAAATTTAAATTTAGTACCCCTCGGGCCAGTGTTGATAGTTTGGCATGCTTACATACCTACCTTACCTACATACACTTGCACATACATATGTGCACGATATAAACAACATCAGTTACATATATGAAAAATAAGTAATTTATATTATCACAAACGATGCTCAAACAAGCCAACTACAGTAGACACTGCCTAACGTGGACTAATTGCAGATATAATACAGGGGTAATGACTTCAAGCAGAGCTTTACTTTGGAGTATTTTAATTTAGAACTCTATAATATAGTTAAAAGATTTTTTTTTTGAAATTAAGACATTTCGGTTGTAATATGAAGGAACCATATGCTTGGATATCTGTTTTATCAAAAATCGTCGGCAAAACCCAAAAATGTATAATCCGTTTGGTCGAAATCATCGCTTCGAACAATTGCCTTTACTATACTCGTAAATAAAAAAGAAGACAAATTGAATAAGTAATTTAGATCAAGCAGGGCGGGCCTGTTCCTATTATAAAAGGCTTAAAATTATTAATCAGCACCAAATAAAAGTATAAGTGTCAGAATTGGTCCATTTTAGAAGAATTTAGCTGATATGTGTTGTTTTGTTGGTTTTTCATTTTTTTAACAAATAATTAATAAAACAATTTATTAAACTGCAATTTACGGAGATTTAACTAATTTTTATTGAAAAATATACCTCTAAGTGAGTACTCGAATTAACGAAAAATTCGATATAACGAACAGGTCTGACAATTAATGTGTTCGATATTTCGGAAAACTACTGTATATGAAACTGACTAAGATCAATAAAACTCTGCTGTGTATTGGACTAAACCATTTTTTTCCGGTGGATTGAGTCATAAGTAAAAAAGTGTATTCATTGATTTTCGAAGTTACCTCCAAAATCGAAATATTTGTATTCGAAGTTCGAAAAAATGATTTTTCTAAAAAACCCACAATATTGGTACAATCTAAATTTTGGTATGTAAAACTATTTTTCGATAAAAAAAAATATTTTATTTCCTTCGAAGATTATTTGACCATTCATAGCATCTTACAAACACGATTGACCGAAAAGTTATATACACCATTGAATTAAAAAAAAATTGAGAAAATATAATATCTATATTTTGGAGTTTTTAGTAACTATATTTAATAATACTTTTTTAAATATTTTTTTTTTTTTAATTTCGAATTCAAATAAAGGGTGATTTTTTAAGAGCTTGATAACTTTTAAAAAAAAAAAAACGCATAAAATTTGCAAAATCTCGGTTCTTTATTTGAAACGTTAGATTGGTTCATGACATTTACTTTTTGAAGATAATTTCATTTAAATGTTGACCGCGGCTGCGTCTTAGGTGGTCCATTCGGAAAGTCCAATTTTGGGCAACTTTTTCGAGCATTTCGGCCGGAATAGCCCGAATTTCTTCGGAAATGTTGTCTTCCAAAGCTGGAATAGTTGCTGGCTTATTTCTGTAGACTTTAGACTTGACGTAGCCCCACAAAAAATAGTCTAAAGGCGTTAAATCGCATGATCTTGGTGGCCAACTTACGGGTCCATTTCTTGAGACGAATTGTTCTCCGAAGTTTTCCCTCAAAATGGCCATAGAATCGCGAGCTGTGTGGCATGTAGCGCCATCTTGTTGAAACCACATGTCAACCAAGTTCAGTTCTTCCATTTTTGGCAACAAAAAGTTTGTTAGCATCGAACGATAGCGATCGCCATTCACCGTAACGTTGCGTCCAACAGCATCTTTGAAAAAATACGGTCCAATGATTCCACCAGCGTACAAACCACACCAAACAGTGCATTTTTCGGGATGCATGGGCAGTTCTTGAACGGCTTCTGGTTGCTCTTCACCCCAAATGCGGCAATTTTGCTTATTTACGTAGCCATTCAACCAGAAATGAGCCTCATCGCTGAACAAAATTTGTCGATAAAAAAATTTCGAACCGAACACTGATTTTGGTAATAAAATTCAATGATTTGCAAGCGTTGCTCGTTAGTAAGTCTATTCATGATGAAATGTCAAAGCATACTGAGCATCTTTCTCTTTGACACCATGTCTGAAATCCCACGTGATCTGTCAAATACTAATGCATGAAAATCCTAACCTCAAAAAAATCACCCTTTATTTCGATTTTGGAGGGTAACTTTGATTTTTTACTTATGACTCAATCTGTGGAAAAATGGGTTTGGTCCAATACCCAGAAAAAATGTCGATTTTGCCGTATAGGGTTATTATACGATAGCCATTTATCTTCTAAGCTAATATATCTTCATAATATTATCTTCAATTAAATATAAGTTTGTGAATCGCTTATAAAAAGAATTTCTACAACTTATTCTTACTTCAGCGCTCAGTTCACTTGAACTTGACTACACTGTACTTTTACGCATTCACTTTGTACAATCTCTCAATTATTGATTAAGTAAATATTGGTACATTTTATCGCAATATTTTGTACCACTTGCCGGCTTAATTTAACGGCGCTTTTAAGTATTGACAGATGTCAAATGCGGATAAGCGATATTTGGAAATTTATTTCGGCGAGCTTTTGTTGTTAAGATAGAATTGTTTGGATATACATATGGTATTCTGAAAATGGTTTCATTATGAAATAAGAGACTTTAAATAATTCAAGTGTTAATGAAAGGCATGATTGGCATATGAGTTAATTAATTTGAGATTGAATTTGACGTTGTTTTTTTTTTGCGGAAAATAGGAGTATTTGTAATTCGTATACTTAAATTTGGAAAAATACCGCTGCTTCCCTTTACATGTCTCATTTTTATCATACGGGAACTGTGAATTTTCTTTTCCTCCTGCGTTCTACTTTTGTAAACTGAACAAACGCTAAGCACTCGCCAATAATTGTATTGTCGCAAGATCCTGCTAAATCAGGGTGAACTATAGCAGATTTACAGATCTTTTTTGGCTGGGTAAGAAACATATGTAGTTAAACTTGTTCTAATTTCTTGAACCATTCAAGAAACCATCCAGCGGTTTCTTTCTCTTATATTCATTGAAGCTTTCGAAATTTGAACTCCTGATCGGGGTTCAGCTGAGTTTCTTATAAAAGAGTTTCATTTCGAGGAGATCGTAAGAATGAAGTTATAAAACAAACTCACTACGTTAATGCCTTTGAATCATGAACAAATTCAGACTTTCCTAAAATATGCGTGAAAACTATCTCGGCGCACCCTTTATAAAATACAGCTTTGGCAACGGATACCAAAAATACATAATTATTCATAGATTAGTATCATTTTAAATGTGAATTTATAATAGGCTCTGCACTGCGGTTTGCTTATTTGCTGCTTCATAATTTATGGTTCTATTTACGCAGTTGCTCTGCATTGGATGTGACTCCCTAAATAAGCTCAGACTAAAACAAAAGCTCCTTGTCTCCGCAACATACACAACTGCACCTAGATAATTATTATTTTATATGGTAATTTATTAGAGTGCATCCCAATTTGGGTTGACATGATCCCTACAGTCAATATATGAACAGGCGTGTCTAACAAAGTTGTGAGTTGGACTGAACATGCTGTTGGAGAATATCTGACAAAACCCTTGTCAACCAATTCACACATTTTCTTTCATTTTTGCTCTTTTACGTTTCGCCTTTTCCTTTGCCATTTGCCATTTTATTCGAAGCCATGGATTTTGCTCAGCAGTTTAACAAATTTTCGACTTCGTACAATATGTTTGGTGGTTGTTGTGATTTGTTTGTTGTTGTGATGTTTGCTCGCAATAAATAAAAGAATTACTCAAACTCCATAATTGCCCCACTGCGTAGGTAGTGACCCTAATCAAAGCGTCTGTGACATTCCAGAGCAATTTGTTTTTCGGCATTGTCAATTGATATATATGTATGGGAAAGAGATGTGATATACATATGTACAATATATGTAGGTATTTTAGGTGGAGTTAAAGTCTCACTTGAGTTGGTTAAATTTTTAATTCCATATTTCTCTTAAGCTTGATGCCACCCACGTCAAAAACTATACCAAAGCAAGTGGCTAAGTTGCTGAGGGCCACTTGACCTCCAATGTGTGGCGCACTCATATCACATATTGTTTGATTTGAAGCTTATTTCAGCTGTTTTGCTGCTCTTTTCTTGTGTTCGCAAAACGCTTTTGATTGCTTTATTTCGTCGAAATAATAAATTCTGCCATTTGTGTGTGCTTTCATTGAATTTTCAATTCTCCAGCTTAGACAAGAATTCGTCTGTGTATTTGCTCTTAAAATGCTGATATGCTCACCCGCTGAAATGTTCGGGGTCCTGCGTGGCATTCGCAATCTAGCTATAAATTAGTTTATTATTTGATGTCCAACGCAATTGCAATAAACAACGGTGCAAAGCGAGCCATCGCCACCTCCGCGAAAACACGAAACACGATTTGTGTGAATTCCTTTTTATGCATTACGTGCCTTTCACCGTGTCCACGCTACGAACGATTTGTGCTCCGTACCTCATTTGGACATAATGGGTCGTTTTTGTTGTTGTAGACGCATTTAAATTTGAAATAAACTTCTGCATTGGTTCCGAAATTTATGACAATTTTGATAACAAGCATTTTATTCGTATTGTTTTATATCATAATTTGTTATGAGTTTATGGCAATTTAAAGTTCTTCCAAAAACTTAACTTGAAATGATTCTATTATGATTTCAAACCTCCTTCTTCTTCTTAATTGAAACGCGGTTAAAGCCGAGTTCACAACAACGCTCCATCCGCTGCTCCTTTTGGCAATTTGGCGCCAATTGGAAATCCCAAGTTTTGTCAGATTCTTCTCCATCTGGTCTTTCCAACAAAGTGGAGGTCTTTCTCTTCATTGACTTCCATAATGAACCTATCATTGCACCATCAACCACACCAAACCGTTGTTTTTACTGGATGAAATGGCAGCTCTTGCATCTCTTCAGGTTGCTCTTCCTTCCAAATGCGGCAATTTTGATTTTTTACATACCCATTGAGCCAGAAAAGAGCCTCATCGCTGAACAGAGTTTGGCTCGAAAACGTTGGATTTTCTTGGAACTTTTCAAGAGCACATAGATCGAAGCGAAATCACTTAGCAAAGTCGAGCGGTTTCAGTTCTTACACTAGTTGTATTTTGTAACGAATTTTCGTTATAAATTTGAGTAAGTCTTTCCATGATGGAATCCCAACCAATACTGAACAAAAATAACTTGACACTTGACACGACTGACGCATAATCTGTCTATTGAAAAAAGTACCTCTACTTAGATCATCCGATAGTAGTATAAAATTTTACAGTACACATTTACGCAATAAGCCCAATCTACAACACGATGTTTACTCTAAACTGTGCGTGTCAACCTTGAACTTTCCGTTTCCTTACAGCGGATTTCCGGTATTTTTCGCACATGTCTTATCCATATGTAAATGGATAGAGACAGAGTAGAGTAGAGACAGAGCAATACTAGAGCATTTTAGAATGTGTAAAATTTACTTTTGATGTTAATGGACTTGTCCATATTTGCAATACTTTTCTTCTGCGCACTTTATTGCGCGTTTCCTTTCTTTACAAACTAAGCGATGCGTAAATAATTAATGTGACTTAATGTCTATTTTGCCACTATTTTCCAACCAATTTTATATGTACGCGTATGTGTCTGCATTCATGCCAAAAGCGGGCAAAGTGCAGAAATGCAGCGCGAAGAAAGTGGAGGTAAAGTGAGAACAAAGAATACAAATGGCGACGGGCAGTCTGCAATGTTCTAGTGTGTGCATATGGGTGTGCTGTAGTCGGAAGTGCATGTTTTGTATGTCTATAAATGGATGTGTACGAAAAATGCAGTGAAGAATATTGGCGCTCTGCTGGCGGTAGCAAGGACTATAGTAAGACTTTACATGCATATACAGTCAGCGTCATATTTCATCGTACGGTACTCTAAAATGAAAATTTCCGTTTTTAATCCACTCAAATGAAAAAAGTTCTTCTATCTATAGATAAAAGAAAACTTGGAAATAGTATAATTTATATGCAAATTGATTGAATATATTTCAAAATAAAAATGATAAATTAAAAAAAGCTTAAATTGAACAAATTTTTTGTGTCATATTTTATCGTACGTCACACATTTATGTAATATTATTATGTTACCCGCGATACATCTGTTTAGAAACTTAAAATATAGTAGTTTGTGGGTCTTTCATTCTATTTAGCATCGAAGATATGAGTGTAACTGTAAAAGTAGTTAGTATTTTGTTCTACTCTTCTATTAAGCCCTTCTTTGAAGTGACACATACGAAATTGTATGTTTTTAAAAATTCTTTTTCATGTAATCGCTTAAGTATTTAATGGGATTGAGGTCTAGGCCTTGTGGAGAAGTGCGAAGCTGTTTCGCGTATTATATAGCATCCATTCGCGAACCAAATATGCAGTATGCTTTGGGTCGTTGTGTTGTTTTAAAACATAAGCATCAGTTAAGCCCATTTTTTTTCAACTGACTGCTTTAAATTTTGCCTCAAAATTTCTAATATTGGTCATTGTCAATTTTTCTTCTAATAAAGATCAGCTTTCCAACTCCAGAAACCGTCATACATCCTCTAAGAATCAAGTTTCTTAAACCATATTTAACAGTACTTCGCAAATTTTTAGTTAGAAGCGTTGTGTCCTGTTTTCACTAAACTTTTTATGGTCCATCATTGCCGAAAAGATTCGTCTGTGAAAGCACTGTCTGTCATGTGTCAATACCCTTCTTCAAGTGCTGATTTGCGAAAGTTATACGTTTTCGACTGTTCGATTCATATATAGACGGTGCTCGTCTGTTGGTGATGATAATTTGAAGATAACCATTAAGCCAAAATGTTTTCTGAATTGTATACTTGCTCAACCATATTTCCGAAGCTTTTTCCACTTCACTACATATTTCTGAACAGCTTACACGGCCATTTCTTCGTATCATATCCCTAATTATGTCCTTCATTAAGTGTTCGCGCGCCTCTCGATTAATTTTTTTATTCTCTATTATTATTTTTATAAACAAATCTAGTATGTGCTGTATTGTAAACTTATATTTAGAGGTAGTTTTATCAATCATTGATTTTGCTTCTTTTCGTTATTATATCACAATTTCTCTAAAATCTGAGGAAGTTTCATATCCTTTCTCCATTATTGTCAAAATAGGAAATAACCACTGGTCCACTTCACAGCACGTGATAAACTGATTCCACTTCTATGTTGAAGCTATTTTGTTTTAAAATGATAACAAGAAACTCTTAAAAGTAAGGATAAACAATGCCGTACGATGAATTATGACGCACCAACTTTGAACATTAGGCCAATTTTTGAGTTTTTACATTTAGTTTGCAAATAATTTTTATAACTGGAATATGAAATATATTTTGTTTTTTATTTTGATCAGTTCATAGAAGAACTTTTTTCATTTAAATGGATTAAAAACGGAAAATTTGATTTTAGAGTGCCGTACAATGAAATATGACGCTGACTGTATGTATAAAAATTCAGTTATGAATACAGTGAGTTTATGGTCAGTATTGAAAAGGCAAGATTCTCTAACTGAAAAGAAAGTTGAAAATAAACGAGCGTAATCTAAAAATAATTTCTGAAATGCGTTTTCTGACACCACGAAGATGCCACAAACGAATGTTTGTAAAAAAAATGTAACAGACCTTGTATTATATCAACCGTGATAGAAGTGAACAATGCTTAAAAATTATATGAAAATCAAAAAAATTAGTTATAAAGTATTCTCACTACTTATGGTTCTGCTTATTGAATTTAATTTTGCAACGATCCAGGGAAGTTTAATTCTTTCGTTTAAAGTGTACACCACTCACAAAAATTCTTCACAAGCTTGAGGTTTCTCATTTGAAAAACAAAAAACGAATTCAAGCAGAAAACGTTACAGTGTCTAAATAAAGAAGAATTTCATTAATTTTTATACTCTCGCAACCTGTTGCACAGAGTATCATAGTTTTGTTCACCTAACGGTTGTTTGTGTCACCAAGAAATATAAGAGTTAGATATGGGGTTATATATACATAAATGATCAGGATGACGAGTGGATTTGAAATCCGGATGTCTCTCCGTCCGTCTGTCCGTGCAAGCGATAACTTGAATAAAAATTAAGATATCTTAATGAAACTTGGAACACATGTTCCCTGGCACCCTGGGAGGTTGCTTTCGAAAATGGGCAAAATCGGTCCACTGCCACGCCCACAAAATGGCGGAAACCGAAAACCTATACAGTGTCATAACTAAGCCATAAATAAAGTTATGAAAATGAAATTTGGAACATAGGATCCCATTAGGGAGGGACACATTTGGATGTAATTTTTTTTTGGAGGTGGGCGTGGTCCCGCCCTCAAATCGGTTTTTTGTACATATCTCGGAAACCAATAGAGCTATATAAACCAAACTTTCTGCAGTCGTTTTGTTTAGCCACTTCTTAGTACAGTCCAAAAATGAAAGAAATTGGATAATAACCACGCCCACCTCCCATACAACGGTTAGGTTGAAAATTACTAAAAGTGGGTTAACTCACTAACGAAAAACGGCAGAAACACTAAATTTCACATAAGAAATGGCAGATGGAAGCTGCACTCAGAGTTTTTTACAAAATGGAAAATGGGCGTGGCGTCGCCCACTTATGGGTCAAAAACCATATCTCAGGAACTACTCGACCGATTTCAATGATATAGTTTAGATAGTTTTCTTACATCCCAATGATATGTTGTGAAAATAGGCCAAATCGCTTCACAACCACGCCTACTTCCTATATACCAGAACTTTGAAGACAATCTGAATCGTTTACTTTACAATATATAAAGTAAGCACTAGTGAAGATATCGGTGCAGTTCTTTGCGCAAATACTATGTTTATAGTGTGGCAGCCCCATTCTAAAAATCGCCGAAATCGGACCATAGGTTTTTAAAGCCCCATATATCGAACACGAGGACCTCGGTGCTTCTAGTCTAATATTATGGTTTCCAACTTTCAATGGACTTTATACCATATAAATGACGAATATGTGGTTCAAATTGTATATTATATTAATAAAATTAAATAAATAAATTGCGAGAGTATAAAATGTTCGGTTACAGCCGAACTTAGCCCTTCCTTACTTGTATCTTCTTCTCTTCTAATCTTTTTCACCCAACATTTTCAACGATATTAATTCTCGGCACTTTGAAATTTAAGGAATTTCACCTGATGCTTACATAGCCTTATTATCTCAAGGATTCTGCCTCTTGACTGCGCTTACATGAATAATTAAAAATTCTTCAACGTTCTTTTGCGCTGTGATGAGCATTAAATATTTTACTTGTATGTACTTACATACATAATTACACGAAGGTCTATGCTTGAAATTAATTACTGTTATTGAGTGCCCTACCTTATTACAGTTATTTATTTAAAGCCTCAATAAAGTATATTCTTCATACAAAAGATTCAAATCCAACACATCGATAATAATTAAACGAATATTCATATGTGAAAATACTTTGCAGCTAAAAAAATGTGTGATTCATCAAATCAGGCAGATGGCCTTGGCTTTTACTTCACTAGCAACCTTGAGTTAGTACTTACATATATATATATGAGGTGTGTTCAACAATAACTGGAATTGTCGTTTTTGGAAAAAAAATATTTATTCATTCGTTTACATCCCTGTTGTCAACTTTAAAATAGTCTGCAATCGTCGAAACAGTTCTCAAACTCAATTTATAGTATAGCCTTTGGCTCTCACATCGATGTCTCGTAAACTTGTAAAACGACAGCCGTAAGATTCTCTTTAATTTTGTAAATAGTCACATGAAGTCAGGTTTGGTCGTTATAGTATTAGTTTTTGGTCAAGAATTCACGAAAAGGCAACGAAGTGTAGTCAAAACAACTCGTCTAACCTTAGCAGCTGCTACAGATCAGCAATTGGTGCAGCAGCTTTGAAATTTTGTAATACTTCTTCCATCAACATCTGGAAGTTTTATTGTAGTGAATCCGTATTCAATACACTAACTAATGAGTAGCAGTTCTCTCATCATAATATTATTTTTAGTGGTCATGTAATTTGTATATTAGTCCTGTGTATAGATATCTATAAGAATACTACCTACCTTCCTCTGGCTAGTCTTCACCCATTCGTTATTAATTAGCAAGTTTTTAATTGACTTTTACTTTAATTCGGTTTTGCCACTTTCGCAGATGTTGTTGTTGTTATTGCTGAAATGCGAAAATCCCAAACACATATGTTCTCTCTCGTACATCATACCAGTTTATACCCATCAATAAAATCATTGAACTAGTAAAGTAACTAGAAATCTGAAAATCTGTCAGGATTACTAATATAGAACTTTATTCGATTCGTTGAACTTTGGAAAATATTGAGTCAAACAACAACTGGTATAAATCACGTAGATTGGCATAAATACCACTTGAATGGTGTTCCAATCAGATGTAAAGAGAGCAGAACTTAAACTGACTTTAACTGTTTATTTTATAAACTTAGTTTACAATAAGACCGAAATTGAAAATCAGGAAGACCGGGTGAAAATTTCTTTCATATTAAATTGCAATTAGTAAAGTATTGTATTTATAAAAGAGATTTTCTACTGAGGTTAACCGAAATTTTTCATGTTTTAACTCGTAGGACATCAACACTAACTCTGTCAAAACTAGTACTGCTGACAAGTTGGGCTCCACACTAGTTATTTTCTCAGTCGCGTACATATAAGAGAGAAAAAGTTTAAGTGAAATATGAACGAGATGTGAAACTCTGCTGCAGTTATGATTTTCTTTCATAAAATTAAAACAAATACCATAAGCACAACAACAGAAACAAAGTGCACCATGCGAGTGAGCATGTGTTGGTGTGACCGACACGAAAGTAAATTTGAAAGTGTGTCAAACAAGGATTGTGGCCAAAGCGTGCAAACTTGAATGTTTGAGTGGTCTAGTAGCTATGTGTGTATATGTGGCATGCGTGTGTGAGTGTGAGTTATTAGAGTTCAGCGAGTTCAAGGCTATGAAATGCGCGTGCCTTTCAGAGTTTATATGCGTAATAAGATATTGTTTTAGAATGGAACCATTGGGAATTGGCAAACACGAGCATTTATTTTCTTTTTTTTTAAATTTGTCAGTTACTATAATTTTGAATGCTAGCCAAAATCTTAAACGATATGTGAAATTTTTTAAAATATATTGATACTATATTTAACCCTCCGGGGTTATAAGGAGTATTATACTCTCGCATATGGTCATATTTGGATGTAATTTTTGACACGTCTGGGATACGGATGAAATCATGAAATCGGTTCACAACCACGACGACTTCCTATATAACTCAATTTTTAATTCCATCTTATTCCTTCACTTTATAAGATATACATAAGGAACCTATGAACATAGCTAAATAAAACTTTGCACAAATACTGTATATGATCTGTGGCATCACTTGTGAAAAAATTGTCGAAATCGGTCCATAACTTTTCAATGCCCCGGATATCGAATATGAAGAACTCAGTGCCCCATGGTAACTTTTCACCGAAAATTTCGGTAAATCTCTCAGATATCTCAATTTAATTCAAAAGGAAATCGTTTTCTTCTAATAGTGTGTCTCTGTACCAGAAATAGTTAAAATCGGGTCATAACTTCCCCTAGCTCTCATATACCTTATTATAGGATTTTCAAAAATACGATGGATAGCTTATAAATCGGGTAATATATGAAATTTCTTAGCCAAATTAAATGAGCATATAATCTTAGATATAATGTATGTTGGTGATGGAAATGAGTGAAATCGGTTCCTGAATTACCTCAGCCTATTTACTATATATGATGATTTACGTTTTTCTATTGAACTTTATGCCGAATATATGGGTCAAATTTTGTGTGATCTTAATAAAAATATAGCAATAAATTGCGAGAGTAGGAAATGTTCGGTTGCGCCCGAACTTGGCGTTTCTTAAGTAGAACTTAGTAATTTCACTGCTTCTAATATGGAAAATCTCGAAAATATCTTAAATTTATGAAATATGTGAATTGCATATTTACTTTTAAAAAGTCATTTGTAATTGATCACTTGCACTTATTTTGCTGTAAGTAATATCTTTTATGCATTTCCGCTCAACAAAACAGCACTCACTTCCTTGCACATTTGGTTTCGATAAGCTGTTTCTATACTGTTTCATATTTGTTTTCCATTTGTGTTTTGGTAGCAAGACAAAGTTTGCTTGAAAGCATTGAAATATTCAATTTATAAGGGAAGCACAAAGCGCACTTTTATACGCGCTTATGCAGATATGAAGGTACATACATATTTAGATACCCATATCACAAGCACATTTCCAAATGTTTTTTTCCACTGCCAGCTCATGAAATATTATGTGTGTGTGTATTGCAGATGAACAATATAAGCAAACAATGATTATTTTATTTATGCCATCTCATCTAATATACATCTGTATTTAACCCTTTCATGCCAAATGTTGCCTATAGGCAACATTGTACTTACCGGCTTCTAACTCTCGTTATTTAAATATTTTAATATTTTTGACCAGCGGTTTTTTCAATTATGTAGACTTATGTGTTGTGCAAGCTTACAGTTATATTTTTTGTAATGAGCTGTGCACGTATTCATTCAGTAGGCCTTCTCCGCAGAGTAGAATTGTCAAAATCGGTTTCGCGAAAAAGTTATACTGAAGTGTTTATACAAAAAGTGCTCAAAAACATAAAAAAAAATTGTTTTATATTAAAACAAAGTGAACTATATAAATAAGTAAAGATAAGAGAGTTATTTAAAAAAAAAAAATTCACGAGAAAAGTGTTTAGTTTTTTTATAATAATCTAATTTGTGCCTATAAGCAACATCCTGTAACTAATGAACCAGGATACATAGGACTTTGAAATTTTTATCATTTCAAATTTGAGTTAAGACTAGTATATATCTGTCCTAAAAAAAATGTTAGCTCCGCCAATTTTAATTCTGACATGAAAGGGTTAAGTGCAACTGTATATGTATATGTATATATATGTATATGTATATAGATGAATGAAATATGTTGAGCATGTAAGGACTCGCTTATAAATTTTCATATTCACTTGCGGCCACTTGTTCAGCGAAAGCGCTTTTTCATTTTCATGACCATATGCAGGAAATTTCTATAAATGGTCCAGTCTAACGTGAAAACTATGCATATCCTCTGTTGAGAGCATATGTGTGTGTGTGTGCGTGACTGAGTGTGAAAGTGTGAGTCTTTAGAGTTTTAGCGTATCCATTTGTTCCTCGTGGTAACGACTGACAGATAAACCCCAATGGTGTAGTTAAGCAAGTGCATGCACACGCACACACACATATCTACATTTGAATTTGTATATGTATATGTATGTTCATATATGTGTGCTGCTCCATGTTCAATGTTATGAGGTTAATATTGTTTTCTACGAATCGAAATGCCAATTTAACAGTTTCGCTGACACACACACAAACAAAGCAAACAAAGCGCAAACAAATATCGAGCAGAACGTGCTGAAAGGTTATACAACAACAACAACACACACACACAGAGAGTTTCTCGTGCAACAGCATTAAGACGCATACGCTTCAAACTAGAGAAAATCCATAAAAACTTCATTTGATAGAAGGAATATTATAAGAGCAGACTTTAAGCGTCTTTCGATGGTTGTGTGCGTGGCACATCCCATCGTTGCTGTCATTCGTCGATATGCCATAAAAGTAACCCAAAGCGTACCGCAGTATGTAAATAGTTCTATGAAAGCGCAATTTGAGCGCAAGATTACGAAAATACGCAAAAAATATAATCGGTTTCCTTTGTACACCTGAGCTACTAACGGTTTCTAGGTAGAAGCACTTAGAAGCTGATATCAGTGATGGCCAATAAACTTTTAGCTGATAGGCGTCAAGTAAACGAGAAAATGAACAGAGCATTTCCATTTGTATTTATCTTAACTACAGTTGACGAGCAAATAAAGTGCAGCAGAAAGCATGAATTCATTGTTACAGTTATACTCTGATGATGGTGATCGTGAAATGTATATATAAGTTAACAGTTTTTGCATTGGTTGTTGCAAAATTTAAGATATTTTGCTTTGCTTTAAGTGGCTAATATTCTTATTGATTGTCTCCATATTGTCTCAAAGATTTCAGTACAGTTCATAAGGGTTTGAGTGGGTTTCAAAATTTTAAATTTTTTTGTATTATTTAATATTACAATATTACTGAAATATCAAATTAAGCCGAGTAATATTCTAATAGATAGACCTTTTGGAAGTTCCGCCCAAGTCTGGCCAAGTCTGGCCAAGTCTGTACGAATGTAAAAATTTAAACACATTTATCTGAAATTTTGATCAATTTTGTAAGGGGACACGATTGCGCACGATTTCTCGAAAAGTTATGAAGCGCTTTTGTTCAAATTTTGCACACACCTTTGGAATGACATTATCTAGTTAATGAACGAAGGGTATTTTTATTTTTTTTTTATAATCGTTTTTTTCGAGCCAATAAATGGCGAAAATTTAAGCAAAACGGGGAGTTTTTGAATAAAATTCTGTCAAAAATTTTAATATTCTTTCTTTTCCTTCGTGCATTAACTAGATTTATCAATGTACTATCGAAATATTTTTATACTCTCGCAACCTGTTGCACAGAGTATTATAGTTTTGTTCACATAACGGTTGTTTGTGTCACCAAGAAATAAAAGAGTTAGATATGGGGTTATATATATATATAAATGATCAGGATGACGAGTGGATTTGAAATCTGGATGTCTGTCCGTCTGTCCGTGCAAGCTGTAACTTGAGTAAAAATTAAGATATATCAATGAAACTTGGAACACACATTCCTTGGCACCCTGAAATGGCGAAAACCGAAAACACATAAAGTGCCATAACTAAGCCATAAATAAAGCTATGGAAATAAAATTTGGTATGAAGGATCGCACTATGAATGGGCATATTTGGATGTAATTTTTTTGGGGAAGTGGGCGTGGCCCCGCCCCCTACTAAGTTTTTTGTACATATCTCGCAAACCAATAGAGCTATATAAACCAAACTTTCTGCAGTCGTTTTTTTTAGCCACTTCCTAATACAGTCCAAAAATGAAAGAAATCGGATAATAACCACGCCCATCTCCCATACAAAAGTTAGGTTGAAAATTACTAAAAGTGGGTTAACTCACTAGCGAAAAACGTCAGAAACACTAAATTTCACATAAGAAATGGCAGATGAAAGCTGCACTCAGATTTTTTTACAAAATGGAAAATGGGCGTGGCGTCGCCCACTTATGGGTCAAAAACCATATCTCAGGAACTACTTGACCGATTTCAATGAAACTTGGTTTGTAATAGTTTCCTTACATCCCAATTATATGTTGTGAAAATAGGCCAAATCGCTTCACAACCACGCCTACTTCCTATATACCAGAACTTTGAAGACAATCTGAATCGTTTACTATACAATATATAACGTAAGTACTAGTGAAGATATCGGTGCAGAACTTTGCACAAATACTATGTTTGTAGTGTGGCAGCCCCATTCTAAAAATCGCCAAAATTGGACCATAGGTTTTCAAGGCCCCATATATCGAACATGATGAGCTCGGTGCTTCTAATCTAATATTATGGTTTCCAACTTTCAATGGACTTTATACAATATATATGACGAATATGTGGGTCAAATTGTGTATTATATAATATTAATAAAACTAAATAAATAAATTGCGAGAGTATAAAATGTTCGGTTACACCCGAATTTAGCCCTTCCTTACTTGTTAATTTATTGTTTTGAGATGAACCAATAATGAGTTAGCTGTGCAAAGCAAGAGCTTTTTTTGACACGTCATGGGAGATGAGGTGCCAAACGGCTGAGGTTTCGGAATTTTTAAATAAAAATTTCACAAATTTCACTATTTAAATACATATATTTAATATGCCGAATTGTTTAAATGAAATATAGTGCTGTATATATAAACAATTGTAAAAATACCCTTGTTTTTAGCCTCTGAAACCCACCTAACTCCTTAAATGTGAGTCCAGTTGTTAATTCAGTTCACCTTCTTCGTGTGTTGCCCTAGCCTTATGCTACATTAAAATTTCCAGTTCTAAAAAGTTTTCTTTCTAACGCTCCTCCCATCATTTGCCGTACTTTTTTGGAGACAATTCATACAGATCACCGTTTCACCTCTTGCTTGACATTTGTCTAGCATAGCATAAAAGTCTATAAATCTCTCGCAGAAGTTTTCGTACATTTCATGAACCGTCTCACCGAGTAAAATCATTATATAATACATGCTTTTCTCTCATTTAAACTCATAAAAGCTACTTATGTTTGTTGAAAGACAGCCTACTCAATCCGCAGTAGCATTTGCCGATTCACCGAGAAGTTTATGGTCGATTGTTTCACTAGAGCAGCCATTATTTATTTATTGAGAAATTTCACCATCAGTCCCAGTCACCTTGCTCTCTCTAACTACAATAATTCGAAGTTTTCACCCAAATATTGCAGTAGTTATGAGAATTAATAACACTGGAACGATGGAAGATCTGTGACAAAGAGCATTGATTACGCAGAGAACACTATACTGCCTTCGAGCCATTGAGCTTCACTAATAACTAGCAGTTATTAACATTTACTTCAGAAATTTAAAATCACGTCCCTGAAATTTCTTAGTTTTTTCCAAAAGTCTCGAGAATATCCAGGCTCATGTCAAATACTACAACTTGATTATGGTTATAGTGGCTTTTTTATTTCTCGTTAAAATAATTTAATAGCACTACATACCTCTTTCCTTGACAAGAGTGCACCAAAATTTAATGTAAAGCTTCTTCTTCCTCGCAATTTTCGTGAAAAATAAATATTAGTTGACTTTAGAGCCTCGCCGGAAGCCAATGTTCAGTGTCTGTTGAGCGCAACTAGAGCATGATAATTATTCAAAATAACTGGCAGCCTACATTGACGCCACGTGTACGCAAATTAAGACTAACAAATATGTCTGCACACTACACCACCAACAAGTGTACATATGTCTGTATGTGAGTGTGTCAAAGCACATGCATATGTATAAGGTTACATGAGTAAG
This sequence comes from Zeugodacus tau, assembly GCA_031772095.1. NCBI lineage: Eukaryota > Metazoa > Arthropoda > Insecta > Diptera > Tephritidae > Zeugodacus > Zeugodacus tau. The sequence goes on along the minus strand of CM062653.1, from coordinate 38,169,235 downwards.
ACACATGAACCACTCCCTGGCCAGCTGGAGTGTGCTCAATGGGCTACCGCCAACCTTTCGCCAACAACCAACAACAAGTGCCTAGTTCACATACGCACGCCCACAGTCCTTTTGTTGGTGTGAATGACAAGCCCCTGTCTCTGTGCTTCATTCAGCAGCATGTAAAAGGAGCTTTTTGCTCGAAGTAAGCTTGTCAAGAACAAGTGCCAAATTAGATGCGCAATTAAAAATTTAGCCAAAGAACAAGCACTTAGTCACTCGACGGCTACAAATGGCCGTGCCACAAGCACAATTTAGCTGCCTCGTGTTACTGTGTATGTGTGTGTGGTCGTATTAGACTGCTCATAGTTACGAGAGCCCGCAATTGGCGGCTGTTGAAAGCACCATTTGATGCCTCAATTCATGTTGTTAATAAACCATATTCAGCTCATAAAAATAAATATCTTGCATATATGCGCCGCTTATGTAAATATATTTGCTATATGTATATGCAGTAATTGCATTGTGTGCCTGGGAGACGCCAAAGTGAAAATGATGCGCACAGCCGAAGAGCTGAGAACATTAGTAAATGCCGCTCAACACCTTCGGCTGGCTTGCCGCTTGGCTGGAGCAGGCGCTGAAGGCAAGTTAATGACGCCAGCCAATTTTGACCACATGCCAACAAAGTGGGCGATTACTCGTAGCAGAGCCTTTTCTTCGCTTTATCGCCAGCGAGCGGTGGCACCGGCGTGTGAGGCGGCCGCAAAAACCCCAAGTGGTCAGTGAAAATCTGCTTTTTGTGCTTTTGTTTGCTTTTTGTATATGAGTGTGTGTGTGTGTGTGCATATGACCGCAAGTATAAAAATATGTTTAACATATGTTTGCATTTATTTATTTGTTTATCGCATATGCATATAGTGTATATGTATTGCATATTTGTTTTTATTTGTAGTGCGTAGGCGCTTTTGCACTTGTGAAAGGTCCGTATTTTTAGATTTTTTTGGCAAACACGAGCATTTTGTAGTGTCTGATATACATATATTCTATCGCATTGATGTATATAAAATATGTGTACGCTTTTATCTGCATAGATATGAATAAAAGTCAAAAGCCACGGACTAGAAAGTAGAACGCCAGTCTCAAAAGTACATATTCACTCACATAATGGATTCCTTTTCATATCAAATGTCATATTATAATTTTGCACGAATTAAACTGATTCAAATATTCATATTGAGATTGAAAATTTTTAAAAATTAAACTGTTTATTGTTAAATCAATAGAATCCGAATTTTATCTCTATTGTTATCACCATAGTTAAGAACTATATTCAAGAGATTCACTATTAGCCTGGTAAGAGAATATTAATGATTGCAATTATAGAACAAGAAGTACTCTCTTTAGTTAACCAACGGATACACCCAAATTATACCCACAGAGACATAGGCAGAAATGATTGACAGACGACCAAGCTCAATCTGTGTTTCAATGTTTCCCACGGTGCTGTTTCCCATAAAGGACAAATACAGACTCGCTGCTCTCTATCTCATTATCCTTGTATATTATTATTCCCCTGCCGTTAAAGCGAAATTACATTCAAATGCAGGTCACTTGTGCTTTCACCTAATTCACATAGGCAGTGCGAAATACTTTTCTGCAATTATTTTTCGCAATCATAATGCTCACAATTTGGGCGGTGTTCACGTTAGCACGCAAGACCTAGTTGATCGCTTATCTCTTTCTTTAATTAAATTTGTAGAAGTGGTGCTTATGTTGATGAATTCATCTTTTTACTGACACTTTTCCCTAATTTTTAGCCGGTCAGACGCGCATAGGATAGAAGGTCGGGCCAGCTCTTTTGTGATACATTTTTAGTATATTTTCACCGCTTTTGTTAACTATTTCATAAAAACAACCGCTAAATATAAAAACTGTTTTACAATATTATTATTATATCTTATCTTAATATTATTATTATTATATTATTATATCTATATCTATATCTATATCTATATCTATATCTATATCTATATCTATATCTATATCTATATCTATATCTATATCTATATCTATATCTATATCTATATCTATATCTATATCTATATCTATATCTATATCTATATCTATATCTATATCTATATCTATATCTATATCTATATCTATATCTATATCTATATCTATATCTATATCTATATCTATATCTATATCTATATCTATATCTATATCTATATCTATATCTATATCTATATCTATATCTATATCTATATCTATATCTATATCTATATCTATATCTATATCTATATCTATATCTATATCTATATCTATATCTATATCTATATCTATATCTATATCTATATCTATATCTATACCTATATCTATATTTATATCTATATCTATATCTATATCTATATCTAGATAATATCCAGACCATATCAATATATATAGAGTTATATGCTTAACAAATAAATTTCCCCAGAGAAAACGCTCAAAAAAGAGAAGAAAAACATGTGAAACACATAGTAATTTTCACATGTCTTATAATTCATTGACTTATGAGTTATGAATTCTGTGATCGTAAAAAATGAATTTCAAATTAAATTGATGAATAGCGCTTTATTTTTCAATTCCAAATATACTCAAAATGCACTCACGCAAATGCAGTAAGTATGTGGGTACTCATATATGTATTTTTGTGAGTAATAATGCAGCAGTTATGTGGCTTTACAGTCTGCACGTGCGTCAAAGTCGCCCACACCGGCCCAAAGTGAAATCCCTGCGAGCACTTGACCAGCACTTTAGTATAGGTCGCCTGCCCTCATAAATGTCAAATGGTTTTGGTCAACACGGTTTTAAAGGTCAGAAAAAGGAAGCTAATTTGTACATGTATTATACCATATCTACGCTGCAGCGAAGGCAAAAATTCAAAAACTACTTTACAATTAATATAACACTTTGTATTAATATGTATGTATATGCTGATCTGCTTAGTAAAATCCATTTGGCTACATTTTGTGTAACAACAAAAGTTACTATAATAGTTTTTCAGTGAAATTTTCCATATTCGATAGCAATATTAAATTCGATAGAAAAATATTGAGATAATAATATTTGGGTATAAGTTTATTCTTTAATTATAGTCTCTAACCCACTTCGACTAGTTATCATGTAACCTAGTTTCGTTTTATATGAGCGATGCTCAATGGATCAGTGTTTTCTCCAACTCCATTTTCCGAACAAATACAATAGTAAGAGTCTTCTGTTTCTCATAATAAGCCAGCAAGGTGGGTTAGAACTTTTAGGTCCCTCTAATTGTCGAGTAATATCAATGTGAACAGCACATTGGCATTTCTAATTTCTATTGAATTCATTATACTATCGCAACCTGTTGCACAGAGTGTAATAGTTTTCTTCACATAAGGGTTGTTTGTGTCACCAAGAAATATGAGAGTTAGATATGGGGTTATATATACATAAAGGATCAGGATGACGAGTGGATTTGAAATCCGGATGTCTGTCCGCCCGTCTGTCCATCTGTCTGTCTCTCCGTGCAAGCGATAACTTGAGTAAAAATTAAGATATCTTAATGAAACTTGGAACATATGTTCCTTGGCACCCTGAGGAGGTTGCTTTCGAAAATGGGCAAACCGAAAACCTATACAGTGTCATAACTAAGCCATAAATAAAGTTATGAAAATTAAATTTGGAACATAGGATCCCATTAGGGAGGGGCACATTTGGATGTAATTTTTTTGGAAAAGTGGGTGTGACCCCGCCCCAAATAGGTTTTTTGTATATAACTCGCAAACCAATAAAGCTATATAAACCAAACTTTCTGCAGTCGTTTATTTTAGCCATTTCCCTATACTTATATAACTCAATTTTGAATTCCATCTGAATCCTTTACTTTATAATATATACATTAGGAACAAATGAAGATAGCGGAATAAAACATTACACAAATACTGTATTTGAGCTGTAACATCACTTGTGGAAAAATTTTCAAAATCGAACCATGACTTTTCAAGGCCCCTGTATCGAACATGAAGAACTCAGTGCCCCACTGTAACTTTTCACCGAAAATATAGGTAAATCCCTCAGATATTTCTATGTAATTCATTCACTCTGAATTTTTTTCTTATAACAGTTTCTCTCTGTACCTGAAATGGTAAAAATCGGGTCATAACTTCCCCCAGATCCCATATAAGTATATATTAAATAAGTAATATTAAATTAAGGGAGCGTATAGTCTTCGATACATTGTATCTTGGTGGTGAAAACGAGTGAAATCGTTTCAGGAATTGCCTCAGTCCCCATATACTATTTATGATGATTTTCGTTATTCTATTGAACTTTATACCGAATATATGGGTCGAATCTTTATAAAATTACATCAATAAATTGCGAGAGTATAAAATGTCCGGTTACACCCGAACTTAGCCCTTCCTTACTTGTTTTTATTTCCCCTTAGCTTCGCCTGAAATGAAATTTTGGTTTTTTACCTAATCCCAGGAGGAGAAAGAACAATGAATATATAATATTGTTTTATTAAATTCAATACTCGCCCAAATGTACCTAAGAATGCATTTCTGTCGAAAAGCCTTTGCCATAGAACTTAAACGTTAATCAAAAGTGTGCATTGGCGCGCCGACGGCTATAAATAAATGGTCGCCATTAATTTGAACAATATTTACAATCACATTGCCTACAATCGCGCCACCTAATCCAATAAAATGTCAAATTTATCACGGTCGAGCAAATCAATCGACAAATCGAAGCACGTACTTGGACATTGACTTTCAGTTTAATTCATTAGGACACCTAAAGTGCCAATATTTACATTGTAGATTTGTGGCACAAAGAGTAAAAGTGAATAAACGCAAAAACAAAGTGGAAAAAAAGCAAATATTTTTGATAAACAAAGACGATGAGCGCTTCAAGTGCTCACTAGCGCTTAAAAAAAATCTCATTCCAAACCTACCGGCCCCTAAGCGGGAAAGTGGATGTGCGGCAAAAATCACAAAGAAAGTTTTTGCAGCAATCTAAGACCGTTCACCTTAATGTGCCACGCCAACGCAGAGTAAAAGTAAAATATAGAATATATGGCACAATAACAAGGCTTTAAGCGTCATACATTTTTTACTGAAAATTTGTTTGCACGTTATTGTTGTTATTGCTCTTTTTTTCATGTTTAATTTTTCACTTGCAGCAACAGCTTTGTCCGCTTTAATGCGCGTATAATTTACACACTTGTAGTTATTGCAGCGCTAAAGTGCACGCGAATGATTTGTCAGGACACTTGAATGCCTGACGAGGCATGCAACCGCCTAAAGGTAGTTGAAAGGCAGGCGAGCGCTTTACCCTTAAGTTGCATTAATTCTCTACAAACTCATTTACGATGGCGTTCGCGTGCGTCAAAAGCATAAAGTGCAACAAAGAGCAGTAAAAAATTAATAGGCAGGCGACAAAAAACACTTGGATGCCATAATCTTATTTAACTGCCCGATTTAGTGCATGCTTTTAGGCGTTCTCGCTCGTTAACGCCGCTCATGTATATATATATGCAGGTAAATTAATAATAAATTGCAGTTGCATGCCGCACACATGCATGCCTGTTGCTCCGTGTGTGGCATCGCACTCGTATATTAAGAACGCTTTTTAGGTTACTCTATTTTGAGTACTCTTTTTATTGGCGTAATTTCGTGACAATTTTCACGCATATCAGCTGCCTGGAAGTCAGCATGTCGCGCTGGGCCTGCACTCACACATTTCTCAATATTTATACTCTCGCAACAAAGTTGCTAGCAACAAAGTTGCTAAAGAGAGTATTATAGTTTTGTTCACATAACGGTTGTTTGTAACACCCAAAACTAAACGAGTTAGATATAGGGTTATATATACCAAAGTGATCAGGGTGAAGAGTGGAGTTCAAATCCGAATGTCTGTCTGTCCGTCCGTCCGTCCGTCCGTCCGTCCGTCTGTGCAAGCTGTAACTTGAGTAAAAATTAAGATATCTTGATGAAACTTGGCACACTTATTTCTTGGCACCATAGGAAGGTTGCTTTCGAAAATGAGCAAAATCGGACCACTGCCACGCCCACAAAATGGCGAAAACCGAAAACACATAAAGTGCCATAACTAAGCCATAAATAAAGCTATGGAAATAAAATTTGGTATGAAGGATCGCACTATGAAGGGGCATATGTGGATGTAATTTTTTTGGAGAAGTGGGCGTGTCCCCGCCCCCAAATCGGATTTTTGTATATATCTCGCAAACCAATAGAGCTATATAAACCAAACTTTCTGCAGTCGTTTGTTTTAGCCATTTCCTTATACATTCCAAAAATGACAGAAATCGGATAATAACCACGCCCCCCTCCCATACAAAGGTTAGGTTGAAAATTACTAAAAGTGGGTTAACTCACTAACGAAAAACGTCAGAAACACTAAATTTCACATAAGAAATGGCAGGTGGAAGCTGCACTCAGATTTTTTTACAAAATGGAAAATGGGCGTGGCGTCGCCCACTTATGGGTCAAAAACCATATCTCAGGAACTACTCGACCGATTTCAATGAAACTTGATTTGTAATACTTTCCTTACATTCCAATGATATGTTGTGAAAATAGTCCAAATCGGATCACAACCACGCCTACTTCCCATATACCAGAACTTTGAAGACGATCTGAATCGTTTACTTTACACTATATAAAGTAAGCACTAGTGAAGATATCGGTGCAGAACTTCGCACAAATACTATGTTTATAGTGGGGCAGCCCCATTCTAAAAATCTCCGAAATCGGACCATAGGTTTTTAAGGCCCCATATATCGAACATGAGGACCTCGGTGCTTCTAACCTAATATTATGTTTTCCAACTTTCAATGCAATGGACTTTATACAATATATATGACGAATATGTGGGTCAAATTGTGTATTATATAATATTAATTAAGTTAAATAAATAAATTGCGAGAGTATAAAATGTTCGGTTACACCCGAACTTAGCCCTTCCTTACTTGTTTTTTATTTGCTTCATGCACGCACGCAGTGACCACGCGTGAGAGCAAAGTTAATCAGTCTAATGTGCTGGGAGGTTCAACAACTGTAAGCACGTGGGTGTATTAATTATTTGTAAATTTATTTAATTTTTGTTTTTGAGTTAAAACTTTAAGCATTTCATATAAATACAATAAAGTATGCTTTCAAGAGCTTATGATATTGACAATTTCAGGAAACAATTCATAATTTGGTTCAAATTTTTCGAAATTCGATTCATGTTAGAGAATTAAACAGAAGTGAAGTCCATTTGTCTGATAACCGTGTGCCTAGTTTGGTTACTTCATCCGCTTCACAGTTACCTAGAATATCACTGTGTCCAGGAAACCATTACAGTTTATCGTGAAATAGGAAATCAGTTCCATTAATAGTTCAAAGCATTATTGTATTATTTTAGAGAAAATCCTTAGTGAGGTAAGTGATTTCAAAGCCGCTTGGATGTCTATAAATATATATATATATACGAGAAGGCTGTCTTTAATAGCAGTAATCACTCCTTGAAAGACACTGCAGTGATCTAGTAGTCAGAAATCGATTCCCCTAACTATTTTTTTTCTGAAAATACAGCATCTCCCACTCGTTTTTGTTGAAGTAAAACCTGCGATTTTATTTATTCTCTAATAAGAACGACCTTTTCCTTATAGTCCGAACAATAAGTCCAAGCTTCGCAAATCGACGATATTTACTCATTTATGTCTACAGTATTCATAATGCAATTAGTGCTATGCTATGCTAAAAGCTGTGCAAATCAAGCTAGTAAATTGAATTAATTTTTATTATTATTTATTTATTAATTTTTTATACTCTCGCAACAAAAGTTGCTAAGAGAGTAATATAGTTTTCTTCAAATAACGGTTGTTTGTAAGTCCTAAAACTAAACGAGTTAGATATAAGGTTATATATACCAAAGTTATCAGGGTGACGAGTAAAGTTCAAATCCGGATGTCTGTCTGTCCGTCCGTCTGTCTGTCCGTGCAAGCTGTAACTTGAGTAATAATTGAGATATCTTAATGAAACTTGGAACACGTGTTCCTTGACACCATAAGAAGGTTAAGTTCGAAGATGGAATCGGACCACTGCCACGCCCACAAAATGGCGATAACCAAAACACATAAAGAGCTATAACTAAGCCATAAATTAAGCTATGAAAGTGAAATTTGGTACAAAGGATTGTTCTAGGAAGGGGCATATTTAGATGTAATTTTTTTGGGAAAGTTGGCGTTACCCCGCCCCTACTAAGCTTTTGTATATCGTAAGCTACTAGAGCTATATTAATGAAACTCTCAGGAGTCGTTTTTTTCAGGCATTCCTTAATATAGTCCAAAAATGGAGAAAATCGGATTATAACCAAGCCCACCTCCCATACAAAAGTTACGTTGAAAACTACTAAAAATGCTTTAATTCAGTAAGGAAAACCAACAGAAGCCTTAAATTTCATTATAAAGTAGGCACAGAAGAGCGGCATTCAAAATTGTAAACAAAATTTTAAATGGGCGTGGTTCAAAAACCATATCTCCGAAACTACTCGACCAATTTGAATGAAATTCGGTTTGTAATATTTCCCTTGCATCCCAATTATATGTTGTGAAAATAGGCCAAATCGGTTCACAACCACGCATACTTCCCATATACCAGAACTTTGAAGCCAATCTGAATCGTTTACTTTACAATATATAAAACAAGCACCAGTGCAGATATCGGAATAGAGCTTTGCACAAATACTACATTTATAGTGTGGCATGGCTCTTCTAAAAATCGCCAAAATCGGACCATAAGTATTGAAGGCCTCATACATTGAATATGAAGACCTTAGAGCTTCGTATACATTTTTTAACGAAAATATAGGTGAATCTCTCAGATATTTTGAATAAATTCAGAGTGAATATTTTTCTTCTAATATAATGTCTCCGTGCCTAAAATACGTGAAATCGGGTCATAACTTTTCCTAACTCCCATATACTTAATATTAGGATTTTCAAACTTTCAATGGACTTTATACCATATACATATATGCCGAATATGTGGGTCAAATTGTTTGTTATCTTAATAAAATTAAATAAATAAACTGCGAGAGTATAAAATGTTCGGTTACACCCAAACTTAGCCCTTCCTTACTTGTTTTATCTTAAGTATAATAAATTTTTAATTTATTTAAATTTAAAACGAGAAACAAATAATACAACTAGTTTCTACAAATCAAGATATTCTTCTATTATAATTTTATTTAATGCGAATTACTGCTTATGAATATCAACCTCATATTCAGATATTGGTTAATGTTACACATACGTCATGTAGTACCCAAATGAATTCACAACTGCAAAAGCTTTGTATTTGTTAATTGTTATATAATTGTATGTTGGGAAAAAAATATTATTACATAATAAAATATTAACAAATATTTGTGCATTTAAATTATTTTATGAGAATACAGCAGCACTGAAATATAATAATTTAAAAAATTCAAGCATAGTTGCTTTTGCTTTTGTTATTTTATATTTTTTTAGAAAACATATTTTATTAAATGATTATTTATATTATTAATTTTTAAATAATTTTAAACATCTGATACATATTTTAACCTTGTATATTATCGGATTTAAGCCTGCTTATTTCCATTTACTTTTAATATCTCATACATCAAGTTGTTGTTAATGTCACTCATACGCCTTGTAGTACTCCAATTAATTGGCCACTTCGTGGCAATCAAAATGCAATTGAAATCATTGATAACCATAAAAGTGGCGTGGGAATTGAAATATAAAAATATAATTACATATATTACCGCTGTTCACATACGAAGTATCAATTACAAAGGCACTTTCCACATAAACCACATTTAACTATGGATACGCGTGATTATGGAGAATACGTGAATGTACTATGCCCGGTTTATGACCTCGTTATGCCGGTGAATAATTTGTGCCTGAATATGGGGTACTTGCGATATCTTTAGTTGTAGATATGCATTCAAGTATGTGCTCACAATATAACTGAAAGAATATAACACTAAAAGCGAGCATGACAATAAGAATGGCAGTAAAATGTATTGGACAACGCTTCAGAAAACGATTACTGCTTTGCAATTGTGCAATCACAATCACGAATTCAAAGTGTAAATACAGTAGTTTCAAAAGTGTTTACATGAATGAGCAACAATACAAATGCACAAACACGCAAGCAAATAAACGTAGCAAACAGGAAATGCAACGGGTGACAACGGACATAGCGGTAACTGTGTGTTTGCTTTCCAATGTGTTTGTAAACATATATATGCATATGTGTATGCTTCTATACATACATAGCTCGTTTGCTCGTTCATTAAATGCTTGCAGATAACACATAGCTCAGTACATACACAATATATATGTATATGTATGTATATACCTGAAGGGCACTTAACGTTTTTTTGCCTGTCTCACCTGAATGGTTAGTTACTCAGTTGGCAGCCGTTCAAGTGTCCTTCCGCTCCGCACTGCTTGGGCTTTGTGGCGCCTGTGGCTTTTATGGTCACTCACACGCCTCGCAGGCTGTCGTTATGTAGGCATATAGTGTAAACAGGCAATAAAAAGGTATGAAATAAATGCGATTCCAAAGCAGAAATAGTAAAAATATCGCATTACATTTTTTTGGCTTGTACATAGACGGAATTTAATTTGATTTTCTTTGGGCGCTTTATTGAATTCGAGCGCGCGTCTGTCGTTATTAATAACAGTTGGGGTCTCGGCCGGTTTTTATTATGCGGCTCGTAAAAACGCTGTATTGTTGGACAATAGAAGTTCTAATTAACATTTCTGGGCGCGCATAAAGAGACAGAGTTGTTAACTGGCCTCACAATAAATAACGACTTGTCAGCCGCAAATATTTCTCTGTACGTGTGTATGTAGTATGTAGATTATGCGATATAAAAAAAATATTTGTAGTAGAATAATTTAACCGATGGTAATTTTATTGTGCTCAGCGCAGTTCTGGAATTATTAGACACGTGTTATGCGTACACGCATAGCATATACTACATACATATAGTATATATGCATATATAATAAGCTATTTTATTTCTTGGACAATCATGCAGTAAAAGTGAAATAAATCTGCTAAACACTTTCAGATGATGTTGACAGGCAATGTGGAACTTTAGAGGTCCATAAAATCCATCATCTTAATATATAAATATGTATGTATTCGGATACCTTACATTGGTTGCCAGAAGTTGGTTCACTATAGGGTTCTATTATCTCTTGAAATGCGATTCATACTTTAATACATTTCTCTTGTTAAGATTCCGTAAATTTTCAAAAAACTAGTTAGTCCACTCTAAGTTCCTATGCCGTATGCTTGATTTGTTCGGTTATTTGAATTTCATAAAATCATACCAATGTCATACCGGAATCCATAGTAGATCGGTTGAAGACTGAATACTCGTAGAGGACATTCGTTCGTCGTTCCCTTTTTAGTTACCTTTTATGTTTATATGAATGGGTAACCAAAAGATGTTTACTCACTTTGATATTAGAAGTATTGTTCTCGGAGGGCCTCCTTATAAAACCTTAAATAATAAGGGATCTTCTTAGTAAAAATAGAGACGGAGTTTTTTCGAATTAACATTGTGTATATATTATTTTACTCAAATAGTGGAGGTATTACTGCATTCTCAATGAACTGGGATACAAATTGAAGATTCTTAACTGAGGGGAGGATGCCGAGATCTTTCTTTTATGTGGTTTATATATCTTTTGAAAGTCGTTACCAAACATGGGATATACTCAATTCCATCCGCACAAAAGAATTTAATTGTTAATATATATTTATATTTATGTAGAGTTTTTAAACGCTTTTATACATTTTTAAGGTAAATCACTTCTAGTTCGAAACTTGTCTTTAACCATTAGCAATACTTGCATATTACGAGTATAATCAACGAATTTGCAAGCAAAAGAGGGGCGCAGATAGAGAATTGGAATATTTTCGTTAATAAAATAAAATACAAACGACTATACTATTAAATATTCTATGCTCTCAATAATTCAACAGCAACGATGAGTAGGCACATAGACAGCAGAAAATAAAAAACGTCTGATGCACACTCACAATTTGTGAGCACGGAGGTGAGAGCGCTTTATGTACTGTGAAGCGAATGATAATATAAATAATAAATTATTACTTGGCTGACAGGCCAACGCGTTCTCAACGCCGCTTTTCAACTTTCTCGCCATTTGCTGCCATTTGCGTCGGTGTGTCTCATCTAATTTAGGTGAATTACGAAGACTGCGCCACTTCAGCTGCCTGTCGCGGTATTTCGGCTGTCTACTAAGCTATAAATTAAACCTTACACTAGGCAATTTTTAGGCACATCTCTTCGCAATTTATATACTCGTTTACTTATGTAACTGTTTGCGATTGTGTTAAACACGCACAAAAGTATAATATGTATCGGAATAATATCCATCTACCCTTCGGCATCATGCCTTGGCTTCTTTTTGTTTTTCGAAGACATTAAATAGCGGCGTACATGCATATGCATATAAATGTATAATATTCTTATTTTATTTCGGTTTAATTCATTTTATTTGCATATATTTGTACTTACATACATATATATGTATATTTGCCTCAATGTATATGCATATTAAATTATTATGCTGAAATTATAGCCATTGGCTGTCCCAGCAAGCTATTACATTTAGCTGTATACGATATACGGTACGAGCATGCTGCAGATATACGAGTATATATATTATATATACATTTATGCATATAATCAGTTGTGTGTGAGTGTGTGCGCGCTCGCTCATTCGTTAAGTGATAAAACGTGGATACGTACATGATGTGAATAAGGTGTGAATACAAATATTAATGGGATAAAACAATTATATCATACAGCTCTCGTCTGTGTTGCCTTAACAAAAAGGAATTCGATGAAAATTATTGTATCAAATGTGTTTTCTACGAACATCGTTATGAAGCGTATTTAATAATAATGAATGATATATTTACATATGTATTTAATAGAATATTAATTTATATAAATTTTCGCTCTTCAAGAATATAAAAATCTATATAAAATTTGGTAAAACATTGGCGATTTATTTGCATTTTTTTGTCGAAAAACTTATATTGAGACATATAAAGAAGTAACAACTCATATACATATGAATAAGTCTAGTTATTTTATTTGGTATTTTTTGGAAATTTTTGCCAAGGAATTTTTTTTGCTAATATTGCTTTAATTGCAACCAAAACAATGACCAAATTTTGTTCTACTCGAATGGCAAGTGCGCTTTGTCAGATCTTTATTCGTTTACTAGTTAACTTGAGTAAAAATTAAGATATCTTAATGAAACTTGGAACACATGTTCCTTGGCACCCTGAGGAGGTTGCTTACGAAAATGGGCAAAATCGGTCCACTGCCACGCCCACAAAATGGCGGAAACTGAAAACCTATACAGTGTCATAACTAAGCCATAAATAAAGTTATGAAAATGAAATTTGGAACATAGGATCCCATTAGGGAGGGGCACATTTGGATGTAATTGCACTGAGATTTTTTTACAAAATGGAAAATGGGCGTGGCGTCGCCCATTTATGGGTCAAAAACCATATCTCAAGAAGTACTCAACAGATTTCAATGAAATTCGGTATATAACACTTTCTTGACACCCTGATGGCACGGGTGGAATATGGGCGAAATCGGTTCACAACTACGTCTACTTCCCATATAACTCAATTTTGAATTCTTTTGATTCGTTCACTTTATAATACATATATACATTAGGAACAAATGAAGATAGCGGAATAAATCATTACACAAATACTGTATTTGAGCTGTGACATCACTTGTGGAAAAATTGTCAAAATCGAACCATGACTTTTCAAGGCCCCTGATATCGAACATGATGAACTCAGTGCCTAAGGGTAATAACTTCCCCCTGATCCCATATAACTAATTATAAGTAATATTAAATTAAGGGAGCGTATAGTCTTCGTTACATTGTATCTTGGTGGTGAAAACGAGTGAAATCGGTTTAGGAATTACCTCAGTCCCCATATACTATTTATAATGATTTTCGTTATTCTATTGAACTTTATACCGAATATATGGGTCGAATTGTGTTATCTTTATAAAATTACATCAATAAATTGCGAGAGTATAAAATGTTCGGTTACACCCGAACTTAGCCCTTCCTTACTTGTTTCTAAATATTTTTTAATTACAGTAGTATTACTAGGAATATTCCATTTATTTTATGATTTAAATCATTTAAAATTCAAATACAAATGATGTGTATCTATCATTATTTAAATCATTATAATCATTTTCCATAATTAAAATAAATTGAAATAAATCATTCCACATCCTACTTAATTGGAAATGAAATTAAGTGAATTTGTGACTAAGATATCTCATATATTAACCTGTTAATAACACAAGGTAGTTTCTAACACACCTTACCGGTATATCTTCCTATAATATATAAAATATCTTCCTAGCTTCCCAATGATATGTTTTGATATCTATATATAGGTCAAATCTATTCACAACCACGCCTACTTCCCATATACCAGAATTTTGAAGTCGATCTGAATCGTTTACCTTACAATATATAAAGTAAGCACTAGTGAAGATATCGGAACAGAACTTTGCATATAAGCGTGGTATTTATAGTGTGGTATCGCACTTCTAAAAATCTCCGATTCGATCGAACATGAGAACCTCAGAGCTTCGAATTATTTTTTTACCGAAATATAAGAAAGTCTCCCATATATTTTGAAGAAATTCAGAGGGAATATTTTTCTTCTGATAATATGTCTCCATGCCAAATACGGGTGAACTCGGGTTATAACTTCCCCTAGCTCCTCTAGTTATGTTTAACGAAGTGTCTAAAGGAAACGATTATAGAGTCTGGTTGATATAGCTTTAGTATTTTACGAGATATTTACAAAAAACTAATTTTGCAAAAACGGTTATATATTCCAAATAAAGAGCTGTTATTTTTAACACTGCTAAACTACATTCCAATTATTTGATGGTATGAATTGTAAAAGCAGTAGCTTTCGTCAGCACTAAACAACAATAAGGATAATTTTAAAATAAGTTCATTACTATAAACAATTTTGTGTTGAAAAAACTCGAGATATGTAAACGGAAGCCGTCGCTAGTTTTGTATTTTCAATTATTATTGAGGTGCAGTCGACTGGCTTAAAATAATTTGCGCGCACTGTGCATTAATTTTATTTGTTTTTGTTCTTTTCAATAATAACAACAACACGTTTTGTTCGCTGGCGCCGCTTTTGTTTCACGCAACCGCCTGTTGGCAGTTGTCGGCGGAATTCCGCATTAAAGAAACAACGCCGCGTCGCCGCCGTGTCTTTTGTCAGAGCCCCGTGCGCGGCGAGTGGCTACCAAAAGCGCCTGCTGTGAGGCTGTTGCAGCTTTTCAAATCCTTTGTTGATTTGCTTGCTTTATTTTCTTTACTTTGCGTATACACTTATGCTCTTTGCTGCCAAGAGCGCCTTTCTTTCTGTTTTTGCATTTACGCTTCTTGTGTTTTGTGGCCGGCCGCTTTTGTTTAGCTGCAGCACTTCGTGATTTACATAGCGCGGCATTTGATCCTTTCACTGCAACTACTTGCCCTAATTTGCTTGCCAAACGCAGCGTTTTATCGCTTAGAACTTGTTTTGGTGTATTCATGAATGACGGTGAATGAAAACACCAAAGCAACAAGAACAACAACACGTTTGTTTGGTCTCGTACATTCTTGGTGGCTTTTGAAGTCCACATTATTTGTGAAATTTGTTAAGATTTTCACATTTATTTAAGCGCTTGAAATCCACTCAAAAATTTTTATTCTCCTTCTTTTAATTGCCGTCGACCTAAACTTTGGTTCGCTCTGCAATTTCGCCCTTGGTGTTCTCGTGGTGCACTCATTACTTTTATGGGTCTTTACGCTAAGTTTATTACGCTGCCTATTAAAAGTATTAAAGTAGCATTGAAGCGTTTTTGGCAGCTTCGCGAGATTTTCGCTGGCATTTTAATGGCAAATGGAAACACGAGAAAGATTTCTTTGCCACTTTGTATTCAAAGGCCACTGGCTGCATAATTATATTTCCGTGTGGAGAGACACACAGATTTAGGGAGGTGTTGATTGCGAGAATTCGAGGAATTAATGCTGGGGTATTTAAGCATAGAATAGAAAGCATTTCATATAAGGCATTTCAGCCTGGATTCCGCTATTCTAAAAGTGTTTGAGCACTGCGTCTCAAATGACACAGAAAATTTAACCCTCGCTCTTTTCCAGCTCTATCTCTGTTGACTCTGCTCACCCAAGCGAATTTTTTATGATTTTTGAAAATATTTAGATTCTCAAGAAACAGTCAAAAAGCTTTATAGTAAAAGCGAATTTAATACATTTATCTTGCTTAGCACTCATATAAGTTCACCTGCGGCAACAACAAAACTTAATTACAAATTCGATGCACCATTATTCTGCAGCCTTTCAACCAAAGTGGAAATTAAAGAAGTTTAAAAGTTTCTCCGTTATTCGCAATAACAGCTGAAACTGGTTTTGTGTCGAACCAAAAACAAAACTTGAGAAATTGTAGATTGTGGAAATTTAATGAAAAATTGTTGGTTGTTGAGGAAAACTTCGTTAATGCAAAATACTCAAAATATCATCTAAAACTTTTATTGAGAAAGCACAAAAGTGTGTCACAGACGGCTGGGAAATGGAGAAAGAGTAAACGATTATTACCATTATTAAGCTGAACCAAATATGGTTTATATTCTCTGGTTATATAAGGTGTACACGACGTATACGTGACCTAATGAAAAGGTGTTTTTAGGCGCTTGCTACACGTTCAGTATTTATCGTGATATTTCCAGTATCGCGATATTTATTGAACGTTTAGCATGCAATATTGTTGGATCACGATCCATATCACAAAATATTTAAATATTTTGAAATCCAGATTGCGGATAGTGGATCGTGAGATTATATACAGTATACTCTCGAAAAGTAAATCGATTGGTATTTTGGGTAATTTATTTTTTCGAATAATTTACTTTTCCAAATATATACATAAATTATCTGTTTTTATAATATTAAATTCATTTTTAAACTTAAAAAATTCATTCATTTATTTGCTTCAATAAAACATAGGGATTTACATGAAAAACATATTTAGTTGAATAGTGTCACAACTCAAAAAACACGATTTTTGAGTTGAGTATGCAGCAATGCGTGCAATTTCAGAGTCCATATTGTATAAAAATTTCATTCCGATGCGTAGAAAAATAAACCGTGAAATAAGAATGTGCCGTTATTAAACTTGTTATGTTGCATTATTTTTTAATCACAATAACGACACTTCTCAGTTGTTCCAGAATTAGGCATGGATTTTTTCCTAAAGAGAGACATATTTTGTGTTACAACACATATTGTCATAGGGTGAAGTTGGTTTTCTTTTCAGAAAGAACGACATATTTTGTATCACAACGATATTGGTGAAAAGTAATTAAATTTTTCGTATTGATTTTTTTCAACGAAAACAACACATTTGACTTATGACGGTGAAATTGAATTATCTTTTTCACAAATAACGACACAATTCAAAATGGGTCACGTTTATGCCCAAGAAAAAGCATTAGTACACTCTATTTGGTCCATTTATGCTCAACATTGTATTTAATATATTACACGCCACTATATTTGTTAATAAACTTATGGAATTATTCTATATTTGCTAAATAAGAGACAATTGAAAACTTTAAATCGCTCTCCTGAAAAATCGACTTTTTTGAGTTGTGACACTATTTAAGTAAATGAGCGATATGTATTTACTATGAAGAGAAAAAATCTTGAATATTCTTTTGTTTTTTTTCTTTTGCAATATAATTTCTGACCATTTTCGTACGACAATTCAAAAAGTCTGACACCTGATTTGCATCGTTTTCATTTTTAAACCAGTGGATCAAGTAGGAGAGTTTATTTACTAAAAAGACGCGATAAACAAGAGAGTAAGTGTTTTTGCAACATCGTAAAAAACGCTGCTTGCTTCGTTTCGAATTTTTTATCACACTCTCTGAAAAGTAAATTAAAAAATTTACTTTTTCGAGGTGCATGTGTAATCTTAAAGGTGATTAACTTTTCCGCGATTATTTACTTTCTGAGAATTTACTTTTCGAGAGTATACTGTATATATATTGAATGTGTAGCATATTTTGTGATTTACAAGTCCGAATTCGTGAAATACAACAGTGCCAAAATTTTAAAATTAACTTTATTCTAATAAAATGAAGATGAATTATAATGTTTACAGTAGAATCTTTGCAGGAGCTATGCAACTCATCTTCCAAAGGTTTTTTTGATAACGTCCAAATATTGGATACATATAATGAACTGATATGGGAGCAAAAACAGGAACCAAACATGATTTTCTTAGGTTTTCTTCCGAAAATTTTATGAAAAAATGTACGAAAAATAAACAAACGATTTTTAAAAATATTTTTTCTTATGAAAACACTAACAACATCGTATGAATATTGACGTAATATATATTAAACGTCTAGCAGTCGCGAAGTATTCAGCCGCAATCCATCAATATTCAATATAGATCGCGATCCAAATATCACAATAAATATTGAAGGTGTAGCAGGCCCCTTAGAGTTAAATAATTATATTTAAAAAACAGAAAACACTATTTGTGCAAGGTTCTTGTTCGATATCTTAATTGATGATTGACATTTTCTTGTTATAAAGTGAAATTATTTTTATGGAATTTAAAATTATATGGAAACTAGTCGTGATTGTAGTCCGAGTTTGCCCCTTTTTATAATAATATTGTAATTCCAAATACCACAGTCGTCTGCTGTTATAATTTTCCCATACGGTAAAAAACAAAAAAACATCAAACAATGCGCTCATGTGTCTGCTTTCAGTAAAATTTATCGGTTCACTTTTCCCCACTGCTTTACACAACTTCAATAAATGTCTGGCACTTTTTTGTGTGTCTGATTTATTTTCGTGGTTGATTGAATACAGCAACCGCACGGACGAGCTCAATAAAAAAGTGAAGCATGGACGCTGAAACGAATGAATAACACACACATGCGCACATATTTGTCTGGATGTGTGGATGTATGTTTGGGCAACACGTAGCCGTAAATAACCAACAACCAAATGATTGAGCAGGTAGGCAAAGTTAATTTAAAATTTCGCAACTGATATTTGGTGAGCGAAAGCCGATTGCTGTTTGATAAAACTGTATATAAATTGACGTTGCACGTGTGATAATGCTCATATATAACACCTCATCCTTGGTTGTTCGTTCACGTTTTCAAGCCACACACGTGATTTCCCTGGTCGGCATTTAAGTTTAATTGAATTTATTCGCGAACTTTATGTGAGTGGGCGGGTTATGTGCATTCTGGTCCCTGTTGGGAATTCAATGACTCAAAAAGTACGCTTCCCACTAAGAAATGATTGTCATGTATCCGGTTTTGCTTCCCCTCCCATATTTCACACGACCATGAGTACCTTTGAACAGTGATCTCTTCATCTCTTGGTATCTATGGAACATAATTTTCATAACTAAGCCTGGCTGCTGTCATGACCCAAAGTCCTAGGTGCGTCGAGAGACAACCACTAAACCTAACCTAAGCCTGGATGTTTCATATTAATATCTCGATCTTTGGTATGATTTTCAGTGGAAATCATACCTTCAAGTATTTGTTTGAAGTACAACCAACTCTCAAAAGATTAAAACAAATATTCCCACATTCCATAGCCGATACACCACAATCTACGAAATATTCATTCTTACAAAGGCATATCCAACAACTTCCTGTGATAAACTGGATATACATATTTCTTAAAAATATTAAAATTTGTATTTTTGTGGATTTTAAACAAAAAACAAGTAAGGAAGGGCTAAGTTCGGGTGTAACCGAACATTTTATACTCTCGCAATTTATTTATTTAACTTTATTTATATTATATAATACACAATTTGACCCACATATTCGTCATATATATTGTATAAAGTCCATTGAAAGTTGGAAACCATAATATTAGGTTAGAAGCACCGAGGTCCTGATGTTCGATACATGGGGCCTTGAAAACCTATGGTCCGATTTCGGCGATTTTCAGAAATGGGCTGCCACACTATAAATACAGTATTTGTGCAAAGTTTTGCACCGATATCTTCACTAGTGCTTACTATATATATTGTAAAGTTAACGATTCAGATCGTCTTCAAAGTTCTGGTATGTAGGAAGTAGGCGTGGTTGTGAAGCGATTTGGCCAATTTTCACAACATATCATTGGGAGGTAAGGAAACTATTACAAACCAAGTTTCATTGAAATCGGTCGAGTAGTTTCTGAGATATGGTTTTTGACCCATAAGTGGGCGACGCCACGCCCATTTTTCATTTTGTAAAAAAATCTGAGTGCAGCTTCCATCTGCCACTTCTTATGTGAAATTTAGTGTTTCTGTCGTTTTTCCTTAGTGAGTTAACCCACTTTTAGTAATTTTCAACCTAACTTTTGTATGGGAGGTGGGCGTGGTTATGATCCGATTTCTTTCATTTTTGGACTGTATTAGGAAGTGGCTAAAAAAAACGACTGCAGAAAGTTTGGTTTATATAGCTTTATTGGTTTGCGAGATATGTACAAAAAACTTAGTAGGGGGAGGGGCCACGCCCACTTCCCCAAAAAAATTACATCCACATATGCCCCTTCCTAGTGCGATCCTTCATACCAAATTTTATTTCCATAGCTTTATTTATGGCTTAGTTATGGCACTTTATGTGTTTTCGGTTTTCGCCATTTTGTGGGCGTGGCATTTTCGAAAGCAACCTTCCTATGGTGCCAAGAAATAAGTGTGCCAAGTTTCATCAAGATATCTTAATTTTTACTCAAGTTACAGCTTGCACAGACGGACGGACGGACGGACGGACGGACAGACAGACATTCGGATTTGAACTCCACTCTTCACCCTGATCACTTTGGTATATATAACCCTATATCTAACTCGTTTAGTTTTGGGTGTTACAAACAACCGTTATGTGAACAAAACTATAATACTCTCTTTAGCAACATTTGTTGCGAGAGTATAATAATAATTTTTTGACAAACTTTCGCCATACATACATTGACTTGAAAAAATTAGTTGTAATAAATATAAGCAAAATCCTTCGTTATCTAGTCATTGAATGATATTTCAAAGACGTTTACAAAATTGCTTCATAAGTTTTGGAGAAATTACCTGATGGGCGGAAAGGGTCTATCTCTGAGAATTTTACCCTTCGCGTGTACTACCTCTACTACCTCTTTCCTCGTGTTATTCTAAAACAGTCAAAAAATTCAAGATATATCAATCTCCTTAAAGCTCTTTCCAACAGGGCTTTCTTTCGTAAATACATTAATGTCTTTAAAAGTTCGCTCTTTTCACCTGTTGCTCAGTGAGTGAGTAGAATGTCATTATTTCACTTGACATATCGCTGAAATTTACGATACACGCCTAATTTATGGGTTCCATTTAATTGATTACATCTCAATTCTCGAGATATGACTGCATGAATGTAATGTATACTTTTAGGCGTCAAGTAAATGACTGATCAAAAGTTCAGATATATCTGTGTATAAACAAATTTATTAAACACATTTTGAACATTTTCATAAATTCTTGCGTATAATAAATAATAAGTGCGCTCAGGCTGAAGAGATCGTTTGTAACGATATCACTGGTGCGGGAGCAGTAGAATTACTACGTAGCAACTATATGATTATTCGATAGATTCGCTAATATGGAGAAAGCTGCTGATTAACGAGGCATTAAATTTGATGTTGTCGACAAATCAACAAATTCGATTTTAAGGTCAAAATGTCAGTTAATCATCTGATATGCAGCTATACACATGCATTAGTATATTTATTAAATAATATTTATTTTCGCCTTTTGAAACTCGCGCTCAAAAATGTCTAACTGTAAACAATTCATTTAATATTTCAACATTTAAAATTTTATTATATTTTGTATATGTATATGTATCTATTCATTAAATTTTTCTTCAGAAATGCGGGAATATACAATTTTTGACAACGTGTCCCTTTTATTGTACGCCACTTGAAGCCATCTTCTCTGATTAATTTCCGGAATTTGAATTTCAAATTGCATTATCACAATTTTTACACTGTTACCGTCACCATCATCGTTGAATAGCTCCTGCTTCGGCTGTGCCAACACGATTTACATGCGACAATTTGCAATGATAAACAAATTCCTATCAAAAATTTGCATATTTTTTTAAATATACAACAAAAACAAAACAAACTGCGTTTATATACATACATTATACTA
Organism: Zeugodacus tau; assembly: GCA_031772095.1. NCBI lineage: Eukaryota > Metazoa > Arthropoda > Insecta > Diptera > Tephritidae > Zeugodacus > Zeugodacus tau. Next base: position 38,146,844 of record CM062653.1, on the reverse strand, counting down.
TATTTCCCCCTCTGCTCTTGTCTCTTTTTCAGAATTCGTGGAGCACAAGGCGGTATTGTAAACAAAGCAACGACACGTCAAAGGAGGAGCAACAACAACGCACAGGTAAGGGATAATGAAGCGTGTGTGTGTGTGCGTGTAAGCACAACCAGTTAAGCTTAGCTTACACACACAGACACACTCGTTAACGGTTGGGCGAGTACATAACAACTTAAAACAGCTGCCAACAGCAATGATCTGTCGGCTTGTCTCTACATTGTGCGGCATATGCCAACACTTGCAACACATTGTGGCAGCAGCTTATTGTGCCTATGCAGCCACTCAGCCACTCAGCCACTCAGCCACTCAATGTCACTCGCTGTTAATTAAATTCGGTCGTACTCCTTAGAATAACATTCCCTGTCGTTGACATGTCCTTGTACACTTGTATGTGCGTGTATTTACATACAGATGTTGTTGGCATTTTGTTATTGGCCATATCATGTCATTATCTGAAGTGCATGACTGCATATGCTGGTAGAGCGTGAATTGGTGACAACCGGTCGAAGGCCATGTGTTTGAGTTATTACTCGCACACTATTGGTATTTTAGCGAACTCACCATGGTCTAGAATAATTACAATTATTAAACCAAATCGACCATTTACTTCGACACAACGATCTAGAGATTCAATAGTTATTAAAGTGTAAATAGTCGCCGAATACTGAAAGAGGGAGACTGCAAGAGCAATCTTTATCAAAATTACACCGTCGTTTCGCTCTTTTCGTTCTTGTTCAACTTGAACTACAGCTTGTTGTCTGCTATAACTTGTGAATTTATGCTACCGTCCACATAAGTATATTATTGTTCCATAAATTTTATTGAAGGTTTTCAGTTGGTTCATAGATCACTACGACTAATAATAATATGTTGCTTAAGTCACACAATTTTGATACGTTATAGAAGTTAAAACATGAGGAAACATTCCGCGACCCAATAAGAAAATTATATTCCCCTTTAATAAAAGTAGTATCAGACTTAAAGCCAAATTTCCTTTCAAATCTCTAATTTCAAATGTATTTTATATTAAAAAATACATATTAATTTCTTAAAAATATGTGTTTATAAACTTATTTTCTTCTAACACTAAAAATATATAATTATTACCCAATATTCAAATTATTTCTTATATATTCAATACTGGAACTGATCTTTATTCATTAATTGACTTTTATTTATTATTTCTGTTAATTCGGGTTTTAACACTTGAAAACATTGGAATTAGTATTCAAAAATGCTCACAATATTCTGGCTCTTTTGATGCTATTCCATTATACCTCTATACTTAACATCTATATTTAAGCCGTGTTCGAATTGAATATATTATAGATTTATTAAAAAGTTATAAGTTAGCAACTACGATTGATAATGAGTGATACAAATACCGCAAATATAGAGCTCCATTTCCTACTTTTTTAAAGAAAAAACACCGAAAATTGAAATTTAATGGGGAATATTTAGTATCATTCGTAAGAACATTATTTGGCATTTATTTTTTAAAGATTATCTCTTTCAAATGTTGGCCGCGGCTACGTCTCAGACGGTTCATCCGTAGAGTCCAATTTACGATGACTTGTTCGAGCATTTAAATTGGTAACTGGCGACTGACACGTGTGATGTTTCGCTCCAAGACCTGAATCGGAGTGAGATTGTCCGCATTGACTTTAGACTTTACATAATCCTCACAGGAAAAAGTTTGACGGTGTGATAGCACACGATCTTGCTTGCCAATCGACCGGCCCAAAATGTGGCATTATCTGCTTACCAAGGTGTTCTCAAAATAAATCCATTGATTGATGCGATGTGTGGAAAGTGGCGCCGTCTTGTTGAATCCAAATGTCACCGAGATCAAGAGCTTCAATTTCAGGCATCAAATAGTCGGTTATCAAGTCGAACGGCGCCGAATCGACGTGGTCTATTTGGTCGAATATTATCCAATTATTCATTATTGAATAAGATGGGTCTTAAGATGGGTGACGGTGTTACGGATAGTAGGCCGATTATGAACGAAATTGAGCGAAGCATGCGAAGCACATTCTTTACAGAACTTAATTTTCGTAATACAATTGAACAATTTGTAAACGTTGTTCAGGTCTAAGCCTTTCCATAATGATATGACTCAAGCGCAATCTGCCAATGAAAGGCTATTTGAAACAGTACCTCTACTTGGATCACCCTTTAGTTTTTCGTCAAAAGGTTTCCTAAACAATCAGATGAAAGTTATAATGCAAGATGCTCTAAATTACTGAAAGTTTCTGAATTCCTAATATAGTTGACTTACTTGGAAATTGACCCTTGAATATACATAGATATCAAATAATTTGATAAGTGACAGCATTCCTTCTAAAAAACCATAAAAATTAAAGTAATATACAATCAAATAAGTGCTTATGGGAGTAACTCTTCCACAATTTCAACATATTACAGAACGATTTTAAATTTGAAAATGCCCACTCTTGATCAACGAAATCATTGTTCTTCCCACCAATGGGGATAATACTTTCCTTAATCCCCTTTCGCTCCACTAATTCACAGCTTATGAATTCTTCGAACTGTTCGGATGTCATCTCAAGGTTGTCATCTCAGCATTCCGGATAAGCAAATCAGCTCAGATCTTCCTATTTTGCAATAGAGACAGCTTGAGCTTTTGAAGTTTCCGGATGTTTAGGATCTCTAGCAGCTAAAAACAGCTGTATCGTCTTCGAATAAAATATTTCTATTTTTTTATTTTTTGAGCCTAAACCTAATGTAACAATTCTTTAAAATTCTTCTCGCTAAAGTGTGTGTTGTTTATGTATGCATTTACTTTATTAATATATTTACGAGTTTATTTTAATTACACAATGTAATACATAATTTTATCTTAATTACGAAATGTTCATAAAACTTTGGAATGACTACTTTTGGCATTTGTCGTGGCAATCGCCAAGGGACATTTTCGTTTTCTCCTGTGCAAGTCACTAACTTTTTTGTTTTTGGTATTTGCTTTTAATAAATAAGGAAATATGTGTATAGATTCATGAATTGCAATAACAATACGATAAGATAGCACAATATTTATAATATTTATATGAAATACTCGTAGTTTACAGATAATTTCCCTACACCGTTATCGTTGTCGTTTTACATTACCGATAAATTCCACGCTATTAGACAGACAAGTCAATTACGCTAAGATAGCGCTGCGCATTTCGGAAAATGTAAATGAATTTAAAGCACTTAAGCACTAAAGGGATAACATAAATATACTTATTATAGGGTGAATAGGAGAACCGCACGCACCACCTCACAACTTATCCTCGAGGCTGTCGTAGTCATAGCACTCGCTGCCAAGTTTCGATTTGCGCCCGTCATCTTCTTCGTCTTCCTCCTCTGCTTCGTGGTAGCGCGTGGTCGCTTCGTTGGCGCCATTTAATGATGCCGCAGTCAAGTCGCCAAAGACAGGCTGTTGCTCCGCCTGCTGCTGATGATGTGGCTGTTGCGTGGACTGTGTTTGACCCTCTCGTTTCGCCTCCTCGCGGCGTTTTTCATTTTCAATTAACTTTTCGAAATCCTTTGTCGGATCGTAAACTTCGAATTCCTCAAATTCGATATCATCGTATTTACGCTTCTCGAAGAGACTCTTGTCATTAGCTACATAATGGCGCACCACACTTTTGTCCAATAGTGCCGTTGTGTTTGTTGTTATAACGGTTGTTACACTGCTGCCGCGGCTGCTAGCCACGCTCACGCGTCCGTGTGGCTCTGGTGTTTGTTGGTCCGCGCGGTGAATTTCCACGGGCACTACAATTTGAGCTGGCCGTTGGTTGGAGCGCGGCGCGAGTATAGGTGTTGTTGTTGCATTAAAATTTCTTTGCGCTTCCATTTGAGTGCTCAAGGTGCGTAGAGTCTCGTTTGTCGGATTGTCATTACCATGCGATGTCTGCTGCCGCTTGTCTTCGTCACTACGTAAATTAATTTTCTCTTGAAAATCAGCGCCGTCAGCCGCAATACCGTTACCGCCACCAAGTTTATCATCATTTTGACTTTTGAACGGCGAATTGGATTCTAATATGCGCCTCGTACCCGTCACCGTTGCGGACGTTGCTGTGGTCGTTTGTTTGGCTAACTGTGAGGGCGTCTCCCCTGCTAACGGTTGTTGCTGCTGCTTCAGAGCCATTGTGAAAGCCAAATCCACATTCCTATTACGCCATACTTTTAGAGTGCCGTTACCATCGCCACTATCGGCAACATCACCAACAGCAGGCTTTCGTTGTTGGTCCACGTGGCTCAAACGTATGTCCATTGCCGAGCTTTGATAAGTTTTTTCCCTATACGCGTACTCCATTTCGAGCTTATTATCTTCCTCGTGTGTATAATCAATATTATCGCGCCTGGCACTCGCCGTCGGCGCTTCCAAAGTGTATGTAGTCATAGGCACATTTATATGATTATTTACCGTTACTTGCTTTACATCGCTCACTACGTCAGCGGTAAATTGGCCACAATCCAGCAATCTTTTTGCAGGCATTTGATTGTTAATCGTCAGCGGCTCATCCGCACCCTTCGATTGTCGCCTCGTCTTCGCGCACTCAAACCGATGTACCATCTTTTTGACGACCTCGGTCTCGTCGGCGCCCGTTTCCACGATATCGATGCCGGTGCCAGCCAATTCCAGGCGGCTGCTGCAGCTGTTTGATTTGACAAGTTTGAATTTGATACCTGAAAATGGGAAATGTCAAAACACTTTCTGCTCCAGCAAGCGCACACATGCGAACCCACACGTGTGTGTCTGTATTTATGGTGCTACTCTTGCCACTCACCAAAGTGCGCCAATGAACTTTCTCTGCTCCCGTCATCAGCTGGTGCCCCCTTTGTGTTGCTTTTGTTCTTGTCATGGCTTTCATCGCTTTGCTGTGGAAACTTTTGTGTAACCGCCTGCTGGTTGCCGCAGTCCCTTGGTGGTTCACAAGCATTGCAACTCTCAATTTGTCGCACACGACGTCTCGTCAATGTCATTGTATCGGTATTCGCTGTATTTGCCTGTGAATTGTTATTGTTATTATAGTTGTTGTTGGAGCCAGTGTGCATTGGATCCGGTGAAGTGCTTTGCAACACACGTCCGCCATAGTAGGTGATTGTAGAGCCACATTCCCTTATCTTCTCGAGCACATCCTGGAAGTACAAAGTGTTATGAATATATGTGGAGCTCATTTGGATTTTTTTTGTGCAGGTGTAAGGAGGAGGAAGTGTAAAATTGAAGTTGAAATTGCAAAAGTTGTGTCCCTTTCGAGATAACTGTTTGTAGGAAAAGTTAATTAGAAAACAAAGTGGAGCCCTGAAATGGTTATAGAAATTCGTTTGGACTTGAACTCCTAAACCGGACATACGCATTTTGGAGGAAATAACATGTAAAATATATAGCCAGCGATTCGGTCAGTTCCGAAAATACTAGCTGTTCTGCTTAATAGAACTTCTGTTTGAAGCCATAAATCCATTTGAGTTTTGCATAAAACATTCAAAATAAGTGAAACACGGGAGATTTCAAAGTTTTCAATTTCGAATTTGAAATGTGAAAAATTCGACTACCCAGTTAACATTACTACAGTATTGTGCAAAATATCTCCGAAGGATATTTTTGTATGTTTGCTTTATAAAAGGATCGTGATTGTTATTGACCCGAAAAGCATTGATTCTAATTGCCTCTTCTAAAATCGGGGTAGTTCGTATAATCGATTTCAAAGTAAATAAAACAATATTTAAATTTGATCTTTGACGTAAAGAATCACTTCTTTTCATTGCGTGGCCTCTGATACGCTTCGATTGTCACAAATGTATGGGGTCCGAATCGTTTGTCTTTTAAGACACTTAAAAGTAACATCTAGAGCTTCAAAAGCTTCTGGGTGAGAAGGTACTTAACACACATCACAGCTCCAGGCTCCTCGTCATCTTCTCCTTCTTTACTGTTCAAATGGTAAATTATTTCGTCATCGATTAATAGTCCTTTGTTTTCATTATCGCAGTTCAGTCACTTCTTAATATTCTCTTCATTGCACCCTTCACAAATGCTAAGAATTTCCATAGCTTCCGTTATTTCTTCAAAACCGTCGTTCGGTTCAATTTAAGAATTAGATAGAATTAAATTGGCAAATAGTGGCGAGACGAATACGGAAATTGGGATATTCGGATAAATGATGTTCGGTTAATCGGGTTTGTACAGTACTCAATCTTATATACAAAAGGCCTTACAAGGCCTGATGATAAAATAAATGAATATTTATCAAGAAATTGGATATTTACACAAACCAAAGAAAATGGAGTATAAATCACTTACTGGTAAATTTACACACTTAAGGCCCTTGGAGACGATCAAATAAACTCATCAAATTCTTAAGTGTATTGGTGTTGTCGGCTTTGGTCGGCTACACGTTCGCTATACAGATTTGTTGTCGGCTCTGCTTGATGAAAATCAAAAATTTTTGATATTTTAATTTGACGGCCGCAAATTTGATCGTCTCCAAGGGATTTAAAGCCCTTCAGAATTTACTTTTTGAAATATTCGAAAAAGCCCGCTTCCATAAAATTTACGAAGTATGGAACTGCTTTGGAATTTGAAGTTCGCGGAACTTATTGATATAAATTTTAATACTGTTCAAGATTTAAATTGAAGAGCAAGTAACAAACCTATAGGTGAGATTGATCTTCTAAATTGAGGATAATATACAAAAATTAAGTGGAAACACATTAACGGTTGCTCACAAGTGAATCCTTATCGTCACAGTCCAGTAATGCAGTAACTAAATTAAATAAAGATTAAACTTTATAAAGAAAATGCTTGTAAATTCCTCTATACGGCATTAAATACTTAAAACGGAGAATTCGTCCACTTTCTTTTTTGGTTACTTCGTCACCTACATTTACAGAGCCTATTAATTTTTGTAATCTTGCTGATGAGGCGCAAAAGTCTTATTAAGAGGAGACAGACAAAAAGATATGCGGCACGTAATGCTGCAACTACACCGCATAAAATAAGCTTAATTGAGTTAAATAAACGCGTCATAAATCCAATGGCAGTGTCTTCTGCAGCCGCTACTTACTTTTACGAGCGCCTTGTGAAAAAAACACTCGTTTTCTGCTGACTAAGAAGGAATTATGCCAAACGTATATATGTATGTATGTAAGTAGGTGTGTGTACATGCAACATTATATTCCGACAGCCACCGCATTGCCACTTGCGACGCTATCACACTCTCTCTCTCTCTCTCTTACACTCTTTCTCTCTTTGCCCCACAAGCGCTTAATACTTACGTTGCTTATATAATGGGATTCGTAGACCTCGTCGTCAAGGTCTTCGTCATCGGCATCCTCATCGTCAGTGGCTGTCTCCATGGCAAGTCGGCCGTTTTTATCATCTCTTGTGAAATTTCGTTGTTGCTGCTGACTGGCATGTTGCTCATAAATATTGCTGATACGGTAAGTGGCGTCTTCATTGCCACGTACGGCGCAACTGCGTGGTCGTGGACGCGGCCCTAACTGCAAAAGTCCATTACAATTATGTTCGCCACTAGCCGTGGCATCAATATGCTCCGTTGCGGCATGCCGCATGTTCTTGTTATTGTGTCGCTGCACCACCGTTTGCACGTGTACGCCCTTTAAAATCTCCTCATTGACGGCCTCTGGCTTCTCGACGCACGCTGCGTCCATTTCGTTGCATTCACAAGGAGACGACAAATCACCGCTGGAGATGCCGCTCGACAGGCTGGCCGTATCCCATTTGCGCGTGGCAGAAATGCCGTGCTTGTTAGCGACCTGTGTTTGTGGTTGCTGTTGCTGTTGCTGCGGCGATTGATGGTTTTGATGCTGAGGTGGCATGTGTCCATAAGATGTATCTATGGTGAGATAACGGTACTTGCGCGAACGCCTCGCACGCGGACTCGGCAGTTGAGTTGCCGCACTACGTTCCACAAATGTATCTTCATCGGGCGGCGGCCTATGCAGCACTTGCATACCCCCGCGTGGCGTGGGCAGCACATTTTCCTCGAAGAAGCGGCGCACATTTCGCACGATATCCGGATTAGGTAATTCCTCCTCGTAAAGTTCACGGTTGACACGCACCGGCTGATAGAAGAAATGACGCTTAATGCCACCACCAGCACCAGCACGTTCACCAGTTTCTCCAACCTCCCTAGTTATTTTCTCCTTGAGTTTCGGTGTATTGCTCAGACCACCGTTAGATAACGGCTCTTTCGGTTTCAGCTCCACTGTACTGTCATTTCCATCGTCCAACGCTTGATTTGTGACTGCCGCAATGCCACTGCATTCACTAGGCTTCTGAGCCAGTTTTTTTGTGGCCGCCACCGCTTGTGCTATGGCGAGTGGGCGTTCGATTTTCGTGCGTACTGGCTCCACAATCACGACATTATTGTTCGCCAACAGCTCTTGAAAACTGTATTCCTGCAGATACTGTATGAGTCCGTCGAATTGCGCCTCCTTCTTGCTGCGTGGCATCATGTTGCTGCGCAATAGTTGTTGCGATTTCAGCACTTTATAGCGTATGTGATCGAACTGTGGCTCACCATTGGCGTCGTTGGCCAAAGCGTAGGCCTCCTCCGAATCCGGCGGCACGGCACTAACTATGGTGGCCTTCTTGTCACCGTCCAGTTCGACGATCTCAATGGAAGGCATAAAACTGCAGAATTCATCTTGATTGGCGCTAGGCTTAAGGGGCTTAGCTGGCTGTTGATGAACATAAGTGCTTTGACTCTGTGATTGTGTTTGCCCCTGTGCTTGTGGCCCCAAAATGAAATGTCGCGGTTCGGGTTGTGGTTTTTGCGGCTGTGCCTCCGCGCCCAACTTCATTTTCGTTAGCTCATTAACATTTTCTTGTTTGTTTGCATATTTCAGCGTCTGACAGTCTCCAAACTCATTTGGCCGCTCCTTGCCAGCTACTTGTTTGTCTAAGGTCGTGGATTCCGTTGCCTGTTCATCACCTTCTTTTGCCAATTTCGCCCAGTAATTGCGCACTGCGTCGACCTTTTTAAGATATTCACTCTCCACTTGGCTGCCTTCCTCCGCTCGTTTGGCCTTAGTGAAATTGTTGCTGTTGTTGTTATGGTTTCGTATATTTTTGGCCGTGCCAAGTATGTCAGCGCGCCGTTTGTTGTCTACAACGTGCAAAATTTGTGGTCGTGACATTTTACTGCCTGCGGCCGTTACGGCGCCCTCAGTGCTACGTCGACGGAAGGAATCGTTCGCTGTGAGCACCTTGATGGGACGTGCTTTGTAGATCTGTGTGCTCAGTACACGATGCTCCTTAGATTTTATTGATAATTCGCAGTAATTGTTGCTGTCGTGACAGTCGTTAATGCTACCGCTACCGCTGCCGTTACCTTTATCGTTGCCGTTACACGGTGCGTTCGTTACGTCGCCGCTGTTTTGACTATGCCAAGCGCTTGCAATATTATTGTTGTTATTGCTGTTATTGTTTTTGGCTCGGTTATGTTGCTGTTGACAGCAATGATGGTGCTGTATCGTGTGATGTTGCTGACGTTTCGGCTTCGAGGGCACACGCTTCAGCGATGCTACACGCGTGTGCGTGCTCACAATTGTCGATTTATCTTTTGTGGATTTTTCCTTTTTCTCCTGTCTGCTGGATGTTACATCCGCTACAAGGTTAAGCTCTCGGTATGCCGCTTTATTTGGGGGCGCTTCAAACTGATCTGGGCTATTTAAGCTGTCGTCTTGTTCTATTGCGTCCTCCTCGATGATGTTGTCTTGTGCATCCGTCACAATTATACGGAATTGACTTGCCACCGAGCTTATGTGATAATCATCTGCTTGTTGCTTATATAATTCGCTTTGCTGCGTCTCCTTGTGTTGCGTTATTTGCGCAGCGTTCTTTGTGTGTTTGACTGTTCCCGCGTCAAATTTTAGTTTGCCGGCTTTCGCTTTGATTTCTTTCGCGCGTCTCTCAATAAGTTTGCTAAAGTTTTCAACTTCTACGTCGGGCGCGTCTTTCGGTTGCTCCTGATACTCACTTGTGCTGGAACCCAGTGAACTGTTGACTGTTATATTGCTATCAGTTTCATCTGCCACATTAGTATCAACGCTGGTATTTTCCGCAACCACTTCGTTTGCTGGCGCTGCAATCTCTTGTGCTCCCGTTGCGTCTTCACTCACCCCCTGCTCGCCGTCAATCTCTTCCGCTAAACTGTCTGGGTACGTCGTAGTAGTATGTACTTCTATAGCAACTTCCGCTTTAGTCGCTTCAGTGTCTTGCACTTTGAGACGCTTTTCCTTTACCTCCCGTTTCTTCTCCTTTTCAACATGCACTTCGTGAAATTCTTGGTATTCCTTTTGTCTCGCCTTCTGATGTGCACGACCGAATCTCTTGATTGAGTCGTAAATTTCTTCACTAGTTACAACTTCCTCACGTTGTTGCTTCAATTTGCACTTGTTAGCGGCGTCTTCTAGTAGGTGTGTAGTCTTTCCGCTGCTGCTGTTGGCGCTTGTGTTGTTGCTACTTGTGTGCGTAAGTTCTGCATGCCTGCAGCACTCATCCAGTTCACCCTTGCGTACGTTGTAGGAAGATCTCAGCTTCGCATCTATGGACTCGGACACTTTTAGACTCTGCCCTATAGTCACATCCGGCAGACTATGATATTGGTTATCACTTAGCTGTGTGGCGTATGCTGAGTATAAGAGTGTGTCGACAACGCTTGTTGACTGATGCTTCTTCAGTGACGTAAGTGGGTAATCAATTGGTGGTGAAGCTGAGCTGGTGCTTGACTCTAAACCACAGCCACGTGGCTGGACTACTGCTTCGTTGTTGACGCCTGCGTTTGCTGTATGTGTTGTTGTTGTGGTGTCGTTGTAACGTTTCCACTTACGCTTCTCGACCACTGACAGGATTTTCGGTTTACTGGCTGCACTGGATGTAATACCCACCGTGGGTTGTGTCGTTAGGGCAGCGCCGCCTATGGCAGACTTAGATATACCTGTAGTCGCTGCTGTGGCGCTGGTTGCGGTTGTCACTGAAGCTTTCGCAGTAGCTGTAGCTGTCGTAGTTGACGTTGACGTAGTGTCACCAGGATTTGTTGCGGATGTATGACCCACTTTCAATATCTGTGTGTACAAAGTTGTCGACTCGCGCGTGGCACACTGCTGCTCCTCTTCTAATAAGTTCGCTGTAAGTGGTATCTTTTCAATTTTCGTATTTACTGTTTCCACTATACTAACTAATTGCTTTTCCTGCGCTGTTTGCGTGGCAATTTCCGCCGTCTCCGTCTCCGTCAATACGGTCGTCGTGCAGGTAACACCAACTGTTGACTGCTCGCTATCGAATTCAGTACGCTCACTGCCACTAAACGGTTGTTTGTTGTGCGGTTCGTAGACTATATCTTCGATGGAGAAGTGCAGTAATGTCGCCGTTTCACCAGTGTCCTCTGCCAGTTGTGCCGTCACTTGCGTTGTGCGCTCGTATGCCCCGCAGTGGTTTTCGTCAATCAATGTGCTTTCAGAACTCTCCTCGGACGACAGATAAACCGAGTCGTATGCAATGAGTTTCTCGAGATTTTCGCTTAAGGCGCGCGTACGTTTTAACACGCCATTAATGGGTTCGTGCTCGTTTGTTTTGTCAACGCAAACCGCAGCGGCCGCTGGGCAATCACTTGCGTCAGCTGACTGTTCGTTGCAATTAAAACTGCTGTCCTCGTGCTCTTCCTCTTCGTCCTCAGTAGTCTCTATACGTGTGCGTGTCGTGGTCGTGAGACTTATGAGTTCATAACTCTCCTCATCCGCCTCGAGTGCTGCGGTTTTCTTATAGATCTTCTCAATCTTCTTCAAGTCGTACTCCTGCTCGGACAGCGACGGACTATCCGTCTGATCGTCCGAGTTGCTGGTTGTGGTCTCAGGAAATGCGCTACTCTGACTGTTCTCCTGATAGGAATCGCTTGCGTTTTGTAGTTTCTGCTGTGTGCCACCCAACGCGCGCTGCTGCCGCCGCGACTGATATATGCGTGGTTTCTCACTCGCCAAAAAGCAGACCGCCTCTTCGAGCGCTTCAAAGTCCAGCTGCTGCTGTAGTTCGTGACTCTGATGTAGCGAGTTTTTAAAGTAATCAGAGTTTAAACTCTCCAAATCGCTTTTCTCATTATGCCAAGGGTGTAATTGTTCAACAAGTCCCAATGTCAGCGCATCCAAGCGCTTCAGATTATCATAATAGTCGTCCGCCTCACGTGACTGTGGTTGCGCCGACTGCTGCGCAACTGTTGTTGGACTTTGTGGGAGTGCGATTTGCGATTGTTGTTGCTGCTGTGCGTTGTTGTTTTGGTATTGAAGGTTGTCGTGATTGTTGTTGTCGCCAACACCGCCGCCGCTGCCACTTCCACTGCAACTGCCGCTACCGCTCGTGTGATGATGGTGATGCCGGTGCAGGTGTGTATGTGCGCGCTGTTGCAACTCCCCCGTGTCTCTGCTGCCAGCGTTGATGCTATTGTTGCGCTGCACCTTCTGCTCAACGGCGCTTATTCCCTCGTAATCGAGCTCCTCACTCTCGTTCCTATTGCCGCCGTGATGATGGTGGTGATGATGATGCTTGTTGGCGCCGCCACTGCTACCGCCGCCGCCGCCGCAGATTAATCTGTGGGGAAAACGTCACAATTAGTGATGACAGTAATTGCACTTGTGATTGTTATTATTTCGCATTTCTTTGAGCGCATTGTGCAAGTCATTATAGCGTGCCTCTGTATGTGTGTGTGTTAGTGTTTCTAGCTTAGTGAAAATTGCAATGAAAATGAATAGGGGCGCATAGACAATAGCTAAATGTGTGCGCAAAAAATGTTGTAAAGTAACAGACAATTAAACGCTGCTTTAAACGCTCGCTGCCTGTGAAACGACGCTTTTGAGATTTGCGTGCGGATCACTTTTACAGCTCAGTGTTTTAGCTACAATATTTTTTGAAATCATTCAACGCTTGACTAAACAATGAATTAAGACAGCAGTGGGGAGTAGGCATTGGCGCTGAACATTGTTCGTACCCGCTTGGGATATGAATGCACGCAACGAAGGTGAAACTATGTTACGTTTCAGTCGTTTTTAAGAACTTGAGATTTATAGGTTTTCCTAATGTTTCTCGTTATTGTTACAATCGCATACATAATTGCACACGAATAAAGCTTTCAATAGAACAATTTATAGTACAACGTTTAGAGGCGTATCTAACTAAGAGCGTGTCAGAATCTTGAAAATCAATCATATTTTAAATGCAAATTTTATTACTTGCTTCTACGCCGCTCTTTTCATTGTGTAATTCATATAGAAGAGTGTGAATGAGAGTCCGGCCGATTAACCGGCCTTGGTATAGGCATCGGCCGATTATTTCTATTTATTTCGAATTACATTTATTTTTTATTTACTTTTTTGATTTCTTTATAACTTAAAATTTGAATTCACCTTAAAATATAATCTATCATCATATGAAATATCATCTTATAAAACACAGTTTGATTCATATTAGACTTAACCAATCATTTCTCACGATGATAATATTAAGTCTAGTTTAAAGAAATTCAATATGTTTGCATTAACCTAAAGAAATTTTTTATAACAGTTGAAAAGATCCGATTTATGTCAAATATTCACAGTTTTGTTCAACAACTTGTTGAGATTTTCAAGAAAATGTCATAAAGCCCTCGTTGCTTTTGTCAAAAAAATGGGAGAATTTACTTTTCAAGTTTCTCTTGAGGCGAATTTTTCACAATCACCATCATTCGCCATAGACAAGCCTATAAGGATTCTTGCAAAAGAACCTCCCAAACAAGCTATTCTACCATCCACTTGCTTTGAGAAAACGCGTGTGACAAACTCGAGATACAAATGACTAAAGTCATCTCTTTGACAAATACTGGATTTCTTTTTACTAGACCTACTATTTTCGAATTTTGACCTTAAAGCGCCTATTTGTTAAAGGGAAAATCTGTTTCCTTACCGGCAAAGGCGTCGGCCGATCGGATACTAGTGAGAAGCCACTAGAATAGGGTTTAAAATTAGACCTAAGCTTCAAATGACACATGTATAAATGCCATAGCTTTGGAAACAAGAAATAGGTATCCGCCATGTAAACATTCCAAAGAAAAGAAAATTATGGCAAACGTGCATTAATTAAACTTTAAAATTCTTCGGATCTGGTCCTCGCCGTCTCTTAATTGTTCTCAAATCACAAGAAAACGCTTGCTGTAAAGAAATTAGCGACAATGAAAAAGTAATCGCAAAGACGCAATTTGCTACAAAAATTGTATAGAAATTGAATCGTCTGAACGGAGTCTAAATTTAAAATCTCAAACAAATTTTATTTTTTTATATTCAGGATTTCATGTTGACGATAATATTAGAATGCCGTCCATAATAAATTTTTCGTTCCGTTAGTAAAAATTGTTTTCTACGGTTGTCTATAAAATAAAATTCTAAATAAGTTTTCATTAGCACCCTCAGAACTTCAAAAAAAGTTTCTGAAAATATTCACCTTTTTATTTTTTTTGGAAAAAAGCTCAAAAACACCAACCAATACACTAAAAAATTATTTTATTTTTTACTCTCCAGACTTGAGAAAATCTTCGTCGTATCCACGACCAAAACCGTATATTTTGTGTTAATACAGTTCTGTTTTTGTGTTCCTTCGATAAGTTGCGAATGAAACGCATAAACTGTGAACAAAAGTGCCGGGCCTACATTGATATTTATATACCATACCATATACTATATCGGTGGGCATGTGTATGTGGAAATGTATCTGCGTCAACTTTTTCAAACTTTTTGCGCATATTTTTATTTCATGCATAATTTTCTGCACAGACGCCAACTGGCTGACCACATGCCGTGCTCGATGCCAATGAAATGACCTAGAAAATGCCTCAAGCAAACATAATTCGGGCGCCCGATGTCAACCGTAATATGCAAAGTAAAAAGGATTGCTCGATAAAATAGTGCATCCGGTGTAATTTAAATTTGTTGTTGCATAAAAAAATGCTTTGTGTTGCTGCGGTTGCAATGACGTTCATATGTAAACATATTTAAATATATGCGTTTAAACATCACTTTGAACTGCAGTTTGTATTCATAAATATACTCATTATATTTGGTAATGATAAAATATAATGGTAATCATAAAATTCATTAATTAAACTCATATTGCTTTGGACACGTTTAAATTGAGTTTGCCAATGAAAAGTAAAACCGAGGCACAAATAATACTAGAATCAAGCAATAATATTGAAATATTATTCATGCAATGAGGCTAGTTTGGATATTTATGAAACTATCTGGGTATTATTGGTTAAGGGATAAATTTTCCTTAAACAAGATTAATCTAGAATTAAAATGTCCTTCCTCAACTCCACTTCGGTAAAATTTGTGAAGGTAGATCCAAATCAAAGAGGGATTCCAAAGCCCTCCAATTAAAATTTCTAAATTCTGAAAGATGTGATGATCATATATTCTTATCAACATGTATAGTTTTGGAAACATGAAAACCAAACCTTTATCTTTTATTATAATTATAATCCTTTTTTAAACCAAAATATAGTATTCTTTTAGTGATATAATTTAGACAATGCTCTTTAAAGATATGTATTCATATTTTTATCATTCAAAAAATTGAGAATTGTTGAAAGACAGAAAAAACAATTGATGAGTTAGTCATTTCAGTCGGATTTTCGGAGAGGAATGACGTTCTAAAATGCGTATTAGGTTTTTATTTTCTCAGGATATGTCTTCGGATGTTCAATATAAATAGTTCTAGAGCAGTAAGAAGTTTACAAAGAAGTATTCAAAATTCTATTAGGTTCCACGAATGAGATTTGAAACTGACTTTCAGTCGATCATTATCAGAAAGCCTAAGATTATTGGACAAAAAATTACTTAAATTCTTGTGTTAGTCAACATGTATGCAGACATAACAGAAAACAATTTTGTTAAGCAAATAAGGTACAACTAACGTTCCAAAAATGTCTACGTTATTTAAAATTAAGAAAAAAAATTTATAATTGGATAAGTTATACATATTAATCAAGGCAACATCATCATCAACAATCAACATACGTTTACATACTAGTAATTACAAAAGTCACTAAATTCTCCATTACTTTTGACATTATTTTGAACACTTTTCGTTAGCAAAACTTTCTAGCGCTTGAAGTGATAATTGAGTTCGCAAACTAGAGCAGAGATATGTTTGTATAAAAGCTTTGATTTGTTTTCTCAATCAACGCTGCTGGGAGCTATTCTTGACAGTGAGAAGTAGAAGAACAATTAGTTGAAAGTGTCAATATACTTGTACCGCAATTTGTGTATTCTGTTCGATTGGCAATGCGATTTTACATTTGTGTGAATATGTCAAAAAATTTTAGCCAATTTCTAGTTTTTTCGTATAAAAAATAAAAGTAAGAAAGCTTCCTGTGGCGAGCTTGATAAACTATGTAATCTCTAGAGACTACAAACAAGCGTTTTAATTCGGATACAATTTGTTACTCAATTAAAAATATATATTTACAATTTTATAATAGTAAATTGTTGCAAAGAGTTTGTGTCCAACACTTTATTATAATAAG
The DNA here is from genome assembly GCA_031772095.1 of Zeugodacus tau. Taxonomy (NCBI): domain Eukaryota; kingdom Metazoa; phylum Arthropoda; class Insecta; order Diptera; family Tephritidae; genus Zeugodacus; species Zeugodacus tau. Next base: position 38,130,222 of record CM062653.1, on the reverse strand, counting down.
ATCCTTTTTTCTCTGTTTTAATATATCTATATGGAGGTAGAACAACTTTATTTATAGTCGAAAATTATAAGAACGAGATTGAATATGTTCCAGATTTGAATAACTTTCCTAAGAAATATATATATATTAGGTCTACAACTTTGCTTCCGCGGTTTTTTTTTTGTAAATTTAAATTTTTTTTGTATAAAAACGGTTACAAATGTCGATGAGCCTCAGCCGCACTTTTCTTGGAATTAAAAAAAAGCAAAATTTCCCGCAAATGTCTAGAATTCGGCTCAAATAGTGACATTTTCAGTTGAGAATAAGTATGGGACGCAAACAGATCTCTACAAATATTTTGTTGGGTTAATGTTGACAAAAATGTCCAAGAAGATTTAATCGATTTATTCGACCAGTGCTTGACCCTAGAGACATCTATTGGAAAACGGCGGAAGCAAAGTTGTAGACCTATAGCTTAGCAATAAAATAATAATTTGAATTTATTTAAGCTATAACGGTGATTATCGTAAATGATTTCAGCAGAGTTTCGTATTTTATCCCCTGTGGAACCAATAGTAATATATTCTTAAAGCTTTTTCCCACAAGAATTAGTTGATGCATTAACCGGCCTTTGATCTCGATTAAAACACTAATTTCGATCGATTTACTATATTGAAGAGAAATTGTATTTTACTACTAATCGAATACAAATCGAGTTAAACTGGTATACAGCTCTGCGGGTTGTTGTCCATGTTGTAAATTTGACTGTGTTTATTGATAAAATTGCAATCAGTTGTTGAAACTAACCAACTTCTTATAAACAGCAAAAACAAAATTCTATAACAGCTGAACGTTAATCGAGTAGCCGGTTATGCGAAATGCAAAAACTGGTTACTCAATTATAATCTTAATGTATTGAATTAATTTGGTTGTGCGAAAAGGCTATTATTCTCCAAAATATCTTTCATTTTCTCATTATACTATGTTTTGACTTATGAGTTTTAATCAGTATTATTCCTACGATATCTAAAATAATGTTAAATCGAATCAGCCTTTGATTCTTTTGAGTAACGTTAGAACTACTTTCATTCTTTTTTACTTAGTCGAGCCTTTATTGAAGCCTGTGGCGAAAAATTATAGACACAAGATATCTTGTATGCAGACTAACTATGAATTCCCCTTGAAACTCGTTCTTTTATAATATTTAGAAGAATGCATATAATTTTGATCCGAAACAGCAGAAATTCGATGAAACACTTGACATCATTAAGAAATTTCAGCAATGTACAAGGAAATTTTCTCTAGACTATAAAAGCAAATTGCCCAGCACAGAAAAGTTTACCGATGAAAATTAAAAAGAAATATCTATATAAAAGACATCTCACTTTCTTTTGGTCCGTCTAAAAGATTTTTAAATACTGATCTGCAAATAAATCTCTTTCAAACAAAATCTCAAATTTATTTATATTTGAGTAACACATTTCGCATCATTTTATTTTGACTTGTGACATTTTATTGCTTTTATTTACTAAAGCTCGGCTTATTTTCCTCCCTCCATTTCACACACACACACACAGACGTACAGAGCCAGATCGTTGACTCAACACCAACGAATTGCCCTTCAATTAACTTCTAAACGTGGAAAACTTTAAGCATTGCATCAAAAACTTGCTCACGCTTTTATGACAACAACAGCAATAAATTCGTTAAAAACTTATAAGCAACTAAATAATGCCGAATACAAACTTGAACGGCTCTTTCAGAGCAAATTGTTAGCATTTTCATTATGTTGCATTATAAATCTCATCGTCGGAAGCTAGTTGAGCACTCTCGACTTTTGTGGGTTTATTAACAAAACAAAACAAAACGAAAATAAAAACAACAAATGAACGAAATATTTCGGCAACGAAATTTCTGTAGCTTATGTAGATAAGTACGAGCGCAGTACTGCAATGCACTGCGGTGTATTTGAGTGCAGTGTGGGACGGTAGCCCGCTGCGCAGCTTCAAACCCGAGTCTATCGAAAAGTGCACACACACCGCGTAGCAGCCATTCACGTACACGAAAAATCAATAACAGAGGGGTGTTTTTAGATACGCTGGTTTCGGTTGTGTAGGTGCATGCGAACTTTTCCACCGTTGGCAGAAAGCGGCTCAAGCTTAGCAATTTTCCACTAGATTGGCGCTAAATCTACTGCAGCCAACCACACACCGCATAATTTATGCCAAAGTTTAGCATTTTCACGTGAATGTAACGGCAAATTTTATGCACAGCAGCAACACACCAAAGCAAGCACAATGCTTGCACCTTGAAATTATTACAGAAAAACCTCACTGGATCCAGCAGATCCAGCAGTGATTGGCGCTAAGCGGCACAAAAGCATCGACACTATTCCATACACTCTTCCATAGTACACGTGACATAGGCGCAAACACATTTTACATACCCACACAGTGCTTGTTGTGAACTTTTGCGTTTTCAATATGCGCACAAATGAAAGATTTTTCGCCACACTGCAATTTGAGTTTTTGTGTTTATTAAACTTGCGTTAAACTAAACCACGATTATGCGGGAAGCAACGCCATGTTACCGTTCAGAACTTTATTTGAAGTAAGCGTAAACGTTATGCACAGTACACCAACTCTGGGAAGCACAGCGTATGTCTCACACGCGTGACTACAAAGCACTAAACTCGGTCAAGCTCCGCTCGCAAGCTTCGGGCGGTCAGTTGCCGGTTGATGTAAAGCCTACCTGTTGATCGGCTATCTGTAGATACTTGCTCGCTGAAAGTCCATATGAAATTGCTTGTGTTCTCCCGCAGTCGCCCGCTTTACAAACCGAAGCGTCAGCCCAGCGCTGAGAAATTGAAAAATTAGACGCTTGTAAATAACAAAGCGCCGCACGCGATTTGTTAGCTTTTATGATCAGCGACAATTTGTAGCAGCCCTCATCTCCATACGTCCCGTACGCTTTGCTGGCGCTGACTGCGTTACTGAGTGGCGTCTCATGCGCGGATCATTTACGTCGCGAACTAATTATTATTGTGTTATTTTTAGCTAAGTGCCCACTTACTTACAACAGTAGTCGGTCAAGAAAATGAAAAACTATAAAAACTAGTAAACAAATGTAACTGAGCTGTAATAAATGTAACTTTATAAGTATTTGAGCTCCTTTGTTCTATCTTGGAAAAACGATTGAAAGGGACTTTGTATTTATATACGCGTTCTTACATCAAAGCAGACAAGAAAGCTTACTCCCTTATTAGATCACATATGGTCACCGAAATTCGTTTCACTTCTCACTTGGAATAAGAGATTTTTCCCACTGCCGTCTAGCACACTTTTCTTTCATTGATGGATCAGCTTACATCATATTTTCCCGAACTCCACATCACCTACCGCCACCAAACCGAGGGATGATGAAGTCCATAATGAATTCTCGAAATTCGAATCGCTTATATCATGAGCCCTACCTCTTTGAAGGATATATTTTTGACAGTATTTGAGATTGATTGAGAGTTTAAATGACATTGCCCTGCATTTTTATCAAGTAAATCTTAAAGTATTTAATTTAGATTTTAGCGTAAACACCAGTACCAGATGTGATGATGTCAGTTGCTTGATATGTTATCTAAAACAACGTGAATCACTGAGTAAATCTGAAACACGAAATGACCATAACAAATCTCTTCACATTTCTCAACTCCCTCTGTTTCCCAAAAAATGTTACTATATATGAGTAAAAAAACTTAATTTGTGTGCACTTTAGTCGCGGCTGCGCTTTTTATCTTCCCCTTTAATCTGCTGCGACAACAATTAATATTTACTTACCGTTCGCGTTCACGTATGAAGTCCCGATTGACGATGCGCGCTCGCGGTATCAACTGCGATCGCCGACTATTGTTGGCGGTTGTAATTTGCAAGTCGCTAAATGTCTCTTCACGTATCACGGCTAAGCTGCGCGATCGGCGCAAACTGCACGACTCGTTGCCGAAATCGAAAGCTTGTAAAGTTGCCGACGCTGTTGCCGCTGCCGCCGCCGCTGTTGGCGATTTCACTAAACTTTTGTTGCCAGCGCCGCCGTTGCCACCACTACAATGATGCAGGTGCGGTGGATGTAGAAGCTGACCGTTGTTAGCAAGTGCGCCGAGATAATTTCCCTCAGCTGCACGATGAAGTATATGAAGTTTAAAAAGAGAGAGGAGTTAGTATGAACTGTGAGACAGTGCAAAGTTGGTGATAACTAAACAGATCTGATAAATTTCTATATTTCATGGCACTGTTCCTTCCTAATAGGTATATTAAAATTTAGGCACGTACATGTTATGTATATGTAAGTATTAGAGTACAGATTGGACATAGATTAAACTCGTATCGAGAAACATACTTTAACTGTATCAATGTGAAACTTAACTTTTGGTACCTGGCACATTGGTAAAGATATGACTCGCATAGTACCAGCAGAGTTAAAAGACTCCCTGAGTCTTAAGGGGGTATTCTGGTGTAGAAGCGTAAATTTTAGGTAATTTTTGAAAGGTCGTAAAAAAAGGTTATAACAAAATCGCGACTGTTTAAAACAAAAAATTTTTTTTCGACCACTTTTTTTGACTGTTTTGAATTTTTTAAAAATAGTAAAAATGAAAATTTGGGGATGGGCCTAGTTCCAGTTCTCAAAAAGCCAATAAAGAAGAGTCCATAAAAATTTCAAGTAAATCGGTCCAGTAGAACCTGAAAAATCGTGGGTATCGTACCGAAAAACACGGTTTTGAAAAACGCGTTTAAAGTTTCGGGTAAAGTTTTTTATAGTCTAAACTGGCCGAACCAGTTTATGCCAGGTCAGAAAAATGCTTATATCTCCGAAAATAATTTAAATTTTGAAAAATCATCTCGTATACATATTCTTGAATAGTTAAACTTTGAAAATATGAAGAAAAAAAATTTTCGATTTTTTGGAATTTCTGGACCAGAATACCCCCTTAAAAACATATGAAATGAGAATTTTAAAACGTATATCCCGAATATTCTCCCCCTTTCAGCCAAGGATTATCCGAAGCAAATAAAGGATTTTGACCTATGATAGCCATTAGGCGTTCATTTAGTTGTATATGTACTTAATTTATATTAGAAGAAAAAATACACTCACCGAAATTATAATCGCGATACGATTGCTCCCCGTTATAGCGTGTTATTAATTCGTTCTCCTCATCGGCCACTTCGTCTTCATACTCATCCTCATATAAAGCATCGCCTTCGGGATCTAAGCGCCAATAGAATTCAGCGATTTCCAGCGGATCCTTGCAACGTTCCGTTAGATGTGCGTAGTCTAACGAACGCGAATGACGCAACTGACGATTATGCGGCCAATGACTTGGTCCGAAAGCTGTGCTGTGACAGCTTGTGGCCAAGTCCAAGTGCGAGATGGATTTATTGTTGTGCCGCCAGCCGGAGCCGCGCGTCGGACATCTATAATCTTGCTGCAGCGAATGCTCGGCCAAACGAACGCGATCGACGTAGTTGTACGTGAGTTCTTTGGATCTTCTGCGCGGCAGTGTGGAAAAGAGAGAGAGAAAAAGAGAACAGTAAATACAAAAACATTATTACAACAAAGTGGCGGTGATTCATTAGCTTGTGGCTAAGTAATTGACTTCATAAAAACGCTTGTGCGGCGCGTAAAAGTCGCAAAAATCTAATGGTTATGTAATCTAAGTGCGCTCGGCTCTTTATCGCGAAATCTAAAGACACTTTTTATGGGCTGAAATTGAAATTGATTAACCTCTTAATTGGGCACTTTGCTGTGACACTTTTTTGTATGTACATACATACATTCTACGATGTAAGCAAGACTAATCGGTTTGCAAGCCTTGAACTATTACAGAATTAGACACACGCTCAGATTTGTACGCGTGTATAAGTATAAGTGTAGATGAGTATGAATCGCCAGCAAAATGTCATTGATTTATAAATTCATTATATTTTATATTATAATTTACGAGCAGCTGTGAGAGCCCGGTTTATTAACAATGCAATGCTAAAATAATGGGTATAAAATGCAATAAATTCAGTTTGTGCATATATGTAATTCTGAAAGCTTGACTAAAATGCATTAAACTTGCTGTGTTAGACAAAAGATATGAAGTTGTAAAAACAATAAATACAGAATATACTCGCACTTGAACCTAATATTTTATTCTAATTACTGACGCACGCAAAAAAAAATAAAAACAAACGATCAATTACTATATATGTATGTATTTACAACTCAATTATTAATTATTATCATATGCTAATTACAAGTAAAATTTATTAAATACAGATACATTTGTAAAACAGTAAATTGTGTGATAATAATTTCTTGAAGCTCTGCTCAGCCGAGCGTACAATCTCAGTTCCAGCTGATTGCGCTATTCAAATAAGAACACAATCATCTGACTACTTTGCTACTAAAACAAGTCTCTAATTCTAATCGACAGTAATTATTTTGGGTAGTAACAGGTGTACTGAATTATTGATTGTTTTCCGAAAGTACTGAAGCATAATAATTTGAATTGTTTAAAATGCGAATTAGAGTTGTTTAATTTATCTTCATTCATTCTCGTATATCGTACAAGCTCACTCTAACCTGCTATTGATTCAACGATTCAATTTCATTATTACTCAACGTAGCCTTCCCGTTTTGAACTTTGCATCGTACATATTCAAGGTACGAAATTGTCTCAAATCAATAATTAATGACACTAATGCTTCGATGAGATTCTATATCCGCCATTAGGAGCGTTCAAAGATTCATGGAGACATGGTAATTACGGACGGTGTTTAGTACGTTTTTCTGTACAGTGAAAACATATAGTAAGAGAGATTTATAATATAGTATTAACATAACATTATTATTATTCTTATTATATAATCGAAAAATACATTTTCATTGATTTTTAATAATAAAACGTGTTCCCCCTAGACTCAGACCATGATATTGCAATGAACGTCGATTAGAACTCACAAATCTTGCAATGAAACACAAAACTGCTAAGAATTCTCTGCATGAATTTAAATTTCCTTTGACTTCGATTCCAATGAAGCACTAATAGACAGCAAAATAATTCCAAAACACCCTATAAACCCCTAAGTAACCCTATAAACTCCCTTCCATTCTCAACGACGTACTCCAGCGTTTTAAGTTATATCACAGATTATAATTGAGGTAGACACTAGGTGGTTTATTATTAACCCATTCAAGACCAATGTGACGTAGACGTCACGACAGCATAGCCCTTCTTTATTTGCCGTAAAAAAATGGCTAATGCAAATTTAATTTAAAATGCAACATAATCTCTTCTTAAGAGGTACGTTCAAGTTTGCGTCAGTGGCAGTTAAGTTTTGCTTGTGAATAGATGCTTTGGCGTTAGTTTGGTTTTGTGTGTATATCGAAAACAAGAAAAATGTCGAGAATGGCAAAGGCCAAAAAGTAAGTATATATGTATATATTTTTTACTTGCGTGCAGCTAAAAAATAATAATGTATGTAGTATTACTAAAAAATATATGTAGACAAATAGTGCGAAATAAAAACTTACAAGTTGTTGTGTTTTACTAGTGTCTGATTAAGTTTTTTATTGCTGTGACGTACACGTTACATTGGTCCAAATACCCTGGTATTACATATATTGATTTGTTTATATTATTAGATACATACTTCGAAAATACGGATGAAATGCTAGATTACCTAGAGAGTTTACAGAGTGACGATTAAGATATTGATAAAGTGTACCTAGAGCCGCCCGATGAAGGTCAGGTGTCCGATGAAGATTCAGGTGAAGAAGACTGCGACGGCACCATCGAAAATTTAAGCAAGAAGCAGTTGCAAGCGCCATGTGAATTAGTGTGTACTACCAACGACGATGACATACCTGTAGACGATGCACTGAACAACACGGATGACGATATTGCCAATTTAATTGAGGATGTCCTTCAAAATTCGTTTCAAAACATTGGAACAAATTTATTGACAGAATCTTAATCTTCCTCAATTCAACTTCCTCAGGAATCAACTATGCGTACGTCTTCAACGATTTACGGAAAAAATCGTGTGTCGATATCCACGAGAACAACGCCGAAAAATCGACGTCCCCCGGCCATATGCGGTAGCCATGCACAATGCTTCAATGGGAGGTACGGATCGAATGGATCAGAACGTAAATGCTTACAGAATTACCGCTAGGGGCAAAAAATGGTGGTGGTCTATGTTTACGTGACTTATAGACGTTTCAAATCAAAATGCTTGGATTCTGCATCGGAAAAGCGGTTCAGGCATGACTCAAATTGATTTTCGTCTAACAATTTCCAGACACTATTGTGGTAGTCTTGGCGTTAGAAAGCCACCTGGAGGTTTTCGAAGACCGAAAAGTGAAACTGAATGTGCGAACGAAAGATACGACGGCATCGATCACTTTGTGGAGGTAGTTCCCGGTAATAAACGTCGACGTTGCCAAGGTCATAATTGCAATACAGTGTGCATAACGATGTGTGGAAATTGCAATGTGGGCCTGTGTACTATATGCTTCAAACGCAATAAATGTTAACTAATCTTTTTTCACTCTTCCTTACTTTATCTCGAAATATGAATGTTCCTTTTTTATTTAAGTGAAATGTGAAATACAAAATAAAAAAGTATGAGGACCAACGTGACGTATACGTCACAGGCTCCTGTGAACATTTAGATTTTTTCTTTTCGGATTTTAATTTAGCAGCTCAAAATTAGTATGCTCTACAAATTTCAATATTTTACGTAAATTTTAAGCGTTCTCTCCTTAATGGGTTAAAGACCGTGTTATGTAATCCTCCACCAGTTTTTTCAAATGACAAATTCAAAAAAATTGTGGATTACACTTGCCTTTATGACTTTCGCTATTAATATGTCATATGTGTATATCTTTAAGAGCGCGACATTACATTTCAATGCCTGAGCGTTACACAAGTTCCACATACGAGTGCATATAATATGTCGGCGTAAGTTTTATGTGTGAATATTAAAACTCATAAGTAAGTGATGAAATAGTTTCAAAAATTTAACTTCTCGTGTTTTTAGCACGTGCAAACTGGTTTACCTCAGCATTTATTTTCCAGTTTTTTTACAACTGCAGTGCATGAACATAATTGTCAGACATTTCTTCTTCAAATACAAACAAACACTTTCTTTTGCTTTCCCTCTTGCATTTTACACTTTTTGCCATGCGTTTTCATACAGACGTGACCACATCCGGTGCCGCAATGTCAGGTACTTAAGTACATAAGTACATGTGAGTCTCCACAGTTGATTTAATTGAAAGTTTTGTGCGATAATCTGGTTTAAAGCCGCATGAAATTTATCACTTGCGGATGTGTTAATGACGAAACCTACGAAACTGTCCGAACTTTAACCATTTCATTACTTTTTACGGTAAAAATGCATGGTCTTCAAAGTTGCGTTCATTGCTGTTCAATGGAAATCAAATAACTTAGTTGATAGTAAACACTATAATCAAAAGCTTAAAACTTAAAAGTATAATAATTAATAAAAATAATTTGAAGGAATTGTGCAGAAAATTTAAAGTGTGTTTAACTTAGCTGAAGCTGTATATTCGAGTGATAACTTTCAGGTAGTGTTGAACAAATTCTATCCATATTCAAAAAGAGTTTATAACTGCAGACGAAACGTAGACTCCTGATTCCAAAGGAATTTCGACTCAACAAACATCAAAGT